>PVJO010000401.1:202476-248551 GCA_004026905.1 Hystrix cristata | reverse complement strand
GTCTGTCTTTTTGCCAGTACCATGCTGTTTTTAATACTGTAGCTCTATAGTATAGTTTTATGTCAGGGACTGTGATGCCCCCTGCTTTCCCCCTGTTGCTTAGGATCATTTTGGCTATTCTTGGTCTCTTCTGAAGGGAAAATACGGAAAATGATGAATAAACCTGCTGTAAATAGGGAGGGAGGGAGCAGAGGGGAGGGGCGGGGGAGGGGGGAGAACCAAGATGTATCATGTATAGGTACAGAATAAATTTAATGAATGTGTGTATGTAGAATGTACCAATACATGTTCTTGGTTTAAAATAAATAAGTAAAAAGATAAAAAAAAAATAAGGAAGGGAATAGAGGGGAGGGGCAGGGAAGAGGGTGGAGAACCAAGATACACCTTGTACAGGTACAAAATAAATGTGATGAATGTAACCATTATATGTACATTGTACCAATACAAGTTCTTGGTTAAAAAATAAAAAAAATAAAATAAAATTATCCCCCCCCCAAAAAAAAAATAAAAAATAAAGAGCTGTAAAGGTCAGTGGACTGAGGGGATGTTGGAAGGTCCCAGCACCCCCATGGCATAGAAGAAACAGGCCAAAGTCCTCTGATAATTTGTTTTCAAGCGCACATAAGCAGCTATCAAAGAACCTAAAGATACTGCTAAACTTGGAAACCTAAATCAAAATCTCATTTCGTCTTGTAATGTTGCAGGGTGTTTTTACAGATCATTCAAATTTACTCTTTCAAAGATAACAAGTGTGATTTTGCAAACAATCTTGGACTTTATGTGAATTAAAGATAGACAAATTGCCACATTTGCTCTTTACAAGAATAAAGAATAATTTTTGCAAGAAATTAGCAATACTGCAGATCCAAGGAAAGCTTAGTTTTCTGCCTGCATATAGAAAGTTGGAATTAAACTACGGTAGACATATGACTTCACCAGCTCAAGCAAGAAGAATGTGGATTAGAGTTCCGAAGCTCATTTCAGCAGGAAGTGTGTTTTAGAAAGCATGCTGTATGGGATGTCTCATTTTCAATCTGTCCTCTTACATTTGGGTTGGGTCTGCACATTTGCCTTCTTTTGTCAGCTATTTCCCTGTTAGATTTTGAAAAGACAGGGCTATACTGTAGAGGAAAACTGGAAGAATGGTAGAAAAGAAAGAGGACTCACTCCCTTCTGTTTGTTCCATGTTTTTGGCACCATCATTCTAGCATGGCATTTGAGTTTCTCTGGCCCACCCACAAACAACCTCATCTGACTCCAGTGCAAGTACAAGGATCCCCCTCCTCCAAGCTTGAGTCCTGCTTCCTGGGGCCTTCATTGTAACCTTCTAGTTTCTGAAAACCTCAGGATCCTGCCTCTTTTCTTTCTGCTCTGGAGGTGGTAGAACCTCTACAGTGATTCCTCTGCTTATTCTGTCTGTGACAGCTGACTACCCCTATACTCGCAATTATCTACAATGAATATTCAGCATAGCTTTGTTCTGGATGGACTCTGACTGGCCAATAAGCCAGCACTTTGCCATGGGTTCAGTACAGGATGAGAACTAGGACTTCCAGTTAATGGGCTGTTTCAATAATGTGGCCAAGAGAAAGTCAGTGGCTATATGCATGAGGATAAGAATGATGAAAACAATACTATCTAACATTTGTGCAGCATTTTAACATACAGACACTATTCTAAATCCATAATCTCTGTGGGATAGGCACTATATTTATTTATATTTTATAGGCAAAGAAACTGAGGCCCAAAGAGGATGCAAATAGCAGGCCCTGGGTCACACGGATAGAGCAGTAAAAAACAGTATTTAAATCCTTGTCTTCTGATTTTAAAATACCTTCTTTTAAACAACTAAAAAGGGATTGAATCATGGAGTTAATCCTGAAGAAGGCTGAACTTTGCCTTCTTTTGTCAGCTGTTTCTCTGTTAGATTTCTTCTTCCCAAAGAAGAAGTAATAATGTTTGGACATTGATTCAACATAATGACACACAGAGAAGTTAAAAGGAAAGAAAAAAAGTCCTTACAGACTCTTAATTTTGGTGACAGATAAATGATGAAACTTTTAATTACAGTGGGAAAAAAAGAGATCAGCATTGGGTATCTGGTAGGAATAACTAAGTAGGATTTGAATATTTTAAATTCATGATGTTTATGGGACCTATGATGAGTGATGTCATTTGCAAGTTGACAGAGAGGATAAAGATTTCAGAGCCCTCAGTGTAAGATGCTGACAGAACTGTGAAAGCAGAGAGTAATGTCTGCCCTTAGAGGGAGGCAAGAGTGAGCAGAGTTTTCAAGCTGTTAAATATAAACCTTTGTGGTTCTTTTCTCTCCATGAAGAACAGCAAACGGCCTTTAGACGAAATATATATTCTGCAGTGGAATGGAGACATTAGGGATGAAAGCAAATGTATGTGGTATGACACACAAGAAAAGTATGAAACTATTCAAGAGCTTCTTGGACCACCCCCCCCCACTTTGTGAAGGAACCAAAAAGGAGGAGGAATAGGAAGATACAGAGAGTTTAGAATAAAATGCCTTCGTTCCTAACTGAAGCGCAGGATCCACAGATTGATTATACTCCTTAGAACTGCTTGGCCGGAGAGCCTGAGATGACATCAGCGAACGAATCCCTAGCAGAGAAGAATGAGTCACTTTTTCGTCTGTTTTCACTTGATTAAAATATTTTACATTTGTTGAGCTTGAAAAAAAGACACAGGAAGCCATTGAAAGTGGAAAACTGAAAACCCAAATATGGTAAATTTCTGACTCACCGGAATTGTAGCATCAAAAACACTGATACCGTTGATTTAAAGTTAAAAAAAAAAAAAAAGTTCAAGAAATAGTTCACCAATTTGCATTTGGACTTTAGGATTTTCTTAAACATTTCAAATCAGAAGGACTCTAAAAAGGTCGATCTTGAGTATATTTTTCAAAGTAGAAAGTGAAGGATCTGGTAAACTGTGAGAAAATTAGGTAACATTCTAAGGTAATCTGATCCTTATAATTTCTTTTGTTCAGATTAGTATGAACTACTGGTTTTGATGGTTCAAACGCATTTAAACATTTGTTTCTTTGGAGCCCAGCAGGCAGGAAAAGCAGAGCGAAGGGGTGGGTACAGAAGTTTGCTTCTTTATTGGAGGCTTTGCCAAGTAATCTGCAAACAATCCACTTCCTGGCAAATGTCTGTGAACTGATTTGTCCATGTTTTTTCCTAACTGGCTGCTAATGCTGACCTTTAGATCCCTTAGCAACGAGAAATTTACAATGAGGCAGATTTCCCGTAGGAAAGGAACCCATGGCTGCTGACTTGGGTGGCTATTTTCCTAAGTATGTGAATTACTGCGAGGCACAGATCATGTAAGTGAAAGAGGTCTGAAAACAGTGAGGCTGGCATAAACCTTTGCTATTATTTGGTTAACAGGCAGGAGATACAGAGATTATCCACAGATGTGAGTTACACTGCCTGGTCTTGTTTCAAATTACGAAAACATGTTGCTTTTCAAGAATTCTTTGTTCTTTATCCTGTAATGACATTAAATATTGTTTATCAGTAAGGTTTATAAAACTCTCTAACAACCAGTAGGTGAATGTTTCTACAAAACCGCGTAGAAAAAAAAGAGAAACACATTCACTTAAACTTTACAACTATGTTATATCAAAATTAATTTGAATGAAAAATGCCACCTTATTCCAAAACCATTATCATTATTATTGTTACAACAAGGGTAGACAAAGAGTTAAAGTTTATATTCTCTATATAAATAACTGTTCTTGTATTAAGACTCCAGTAGAAAAAGCTATAAAGCTAAGAATAAGTCACATATAAAAGAAAAATATAAATAGCCAAAAATAAATAAATAGATTTTAAAAATTATCAGGTTTCCCAAAAAACAAGCTTTGAAAATTTAAAAGCAGTGAAACACCATTTGTCTTTGTTTCATATTGATGAAGGTTAAAAATGAAACCCCCAGTTGGCTTTTTCAGAAAATCTCCATAAAAACAGAACAGCAAGACAATAAAGCCAGAATGCAGGCACAACATTTCTAACAACAGAAATGGCAATATGGGTGGAATATAACTACATGGACACAAAGCCCTGACAACATGACTTGTGCAAGAGCAAGTGGGGAAGTGAAGGGCTTTGATGGACTTGATAAATGATGCGATGAGCCCCCAGCAAGTAGCCACTGAAACATCTGCAGGCCAAAGTTAAGATCAGTAACACAGAGGTGGAGGTGACACTGTGAGAGTAACCACCCAGGAGGTAGGAGGATGATTTTGTCACTGACCTTGTTTATAGTTGCTAGTGTTGGCTGATACTATAAAGCAGACTGACTTTCTACAGTAGAACAGCTTTCAGAAGTTCAACCTTTTTTTAATATTCTCTAGAGGAAATGCACTCCCTACACTTGGGGCAAATTGCTTCCACTTCCACCTCTTTCACATTATTAAAAAATGTTTATTAGTATACATTTGTTGTACATAGTGATCATATTCATTGTGGGGAATTGGTACATATACATAACACATCTTTTTTTTTTTTTTGCTTCCACTTGCCTTCCCTCCCTCAATTTCTAATTCCCCTTGGATAAGCTACAACATGAGGATGATTGGAAATAGGAGGGATTTTTGTCAAATATAACAGCAAATAGGTGCAAAAGGCCCATGAAATGGGCTAAGGCAATTCAACTGCTACCAGTTCTTAAAGCTGACCTACCCGGGCTTTCTTCCACCCCAGGGACCCCCATTCAGGTGGCCTGGAGATACTGCTGAGAGTGAAATATATATTTAAAAGTACAGACAATGGAGACAAAAGAGAGAAGATCCAGACTGGAAGGGAGGAGCAAGAACAGAATCAAGAACTCTCAAAAGCAAGCTCTTGTATTTTACAAGAAAATGTGTCATAAGGGGGTAAAAAAGAGTTCTATGCAGTTAGAAAGGTTGCCTAAATAACGTCTCTTTATAAAATTTCAGGAAATTAAAATTCACTTTAAAATGACCACAAAAAAGTAGCAATATTAAATTATGCAGAATAATTGAAAGAAATGAAGAATACAGAAAGCAACACCCTACAGACACTGAAACTGCTCAAAAGATAAACTCAAAGATGGATCAAAAATGTAATGTATTGCTTCTAAAAGCACTGAAATACACTCACATGACATAAGAAGTGCGAAACAATGACAAACTCAGTAGCTCTGAGCATTGCCAAAATCTATGTTGCAGTATTGAGCGATCATTCCTGCTAGATGGAACCCAAGAATCCTGGAGACCTCACTGGTTTCAGACCTAGAGGAGGAGATGTGAAAGATGAGATGGGAACATGCGAACATACCACGAGCAGATAAACTGCCAAAAACTACCAAAGGAACATCAAAAATCTTCCACAGCCCAAAAATAGGACAATTTAAACCTCAACAGGAATAAAAATTCCAGTGGTTCAAAACACACTAGTATATTCAAGGTATTATTTTATAATGATATTAAATTAAATTGGTCATTTTAAAAACTGGACAAATAAAAGAATTATGCATTCATCCTGTCTTTCCTAAATGAACTATATCTTCTGACAATTGAATAGTAGATAAAACATTTAAAAATTGTTTCTACTAATAAATGAAATTAAAAATAAATAATATCATAATTCAGCAATCCAGTAGAAGTCAATGTGTCTCGACATGGAGTATCCATACTTCTAATATCATGGATGGACAAGCAGGCACAAATGTGCCTCTAGAAGAGAATATAATATCCCTTTATCACCCATTATTTCACCAAAAGACTGAATTTAAGCCTAACAAGACTCCAGACTCACTGTCGACATACAGGAGATACAGAGGAATGACAGGTTATATCATGACTATGCGAACAGCAAAGTGCAGACAATGGGAAACTACACAGGCCATGACGAAGCTTGTCAAGTTATAAGGAAGAGAAAAAGAGGAGGCCAGGAGAGGAAACATACAGATTAAAGAACTTAAAAGGTATACCATGCTAAAATAATAAGTGAGACTGAACAATAATTCCTCGGACACATAGTTGATGATAAAACTAAAGAGAAATGCAAGAAGTCAATGGTTATAAAGTCAGAAGCATCATTCTATTCTTTTGGAGGGATGTAGATAAGGGGCTGGCAATGAGATGGGGCACATAGAGAGGTTCCTGGGTAGGTGGCAATGTTTCACTCCATGGCCCAGGTAGTAATTACAAAGGTATTTGCTTTGTTATGACTCATATATACATACATACATGTATATTTACATATGTATGTTTTTCTCTATCTGGGTTACATTTTACAATAAAAATGTTTCTGATTGGGGCTGGGGGTTTAGCTCAGTGGTTAGAGTGTTTGCCTCGCAAGCATGAGGCCCTGAGTTCGATTCCCGGTACCAAAAAAAAAAAAAAAAAAGTTTCTGATTAATAGTACCTGGTATAAACAAAGATATGAAAAAGAGACAGCTCTATAATAATTTGAGCTATCGATGCAAAAAAATATGTAAAACAGAACATCACACATATCAAAAGACTTAAAAATATACATATGTATAAATTCACTAAATCATCAATTGCACTTCTAGGAATTGATCCTTTAAAAATGGATGCTTATGCAAAAAAATGTATTTTCATAGTCTTATATTTTCTGTTCAAAAAAGTAAAAATACTTAAATGTTCAACAATAGTGGCTTCATTGAATAAATTATATAATGTATAATAAATTAATATTGTATATTAATGAAGATGTTTGATTGATAGTATGGAAAATACTCACGTTAAACAAAACACAGTGTATGCCATGTATGGCAGCTGGGGAGGGAATTCCAAGAAGGAAGAAATGATGAAAACTTTCCATAAAGGTATTTCGGGAGGAGGCATTATGGAGTGATGTATTAAAATGTGTCCATCTCCATTTTCTAATATTTATAAAATAAACATGGATTACCTGTGTAATTAGCAAAAGCCCTTTTTTGATCAAAAGAGGGGAGTGGCAGGAGGTGAGGCAAGACAGACCAGGGATTGTCAGGTAAACCCTCAGCAATCTCAAAACCTGACTGTCTAATGTCACTAAATCCCAAAAGGGTACTTGCAGATTCTTAGGACAGTAGGATTTTGTGGAGGTACTTTTTCTATTCTATGCATAACATAAAGCGCTCCCTCAGATATAGGCTTGAAATCTGTGTTTAACTAATACCTATCATTACAAGATTTTGCAAGGACTAGACCTGGGTATGTTTTCCTATGTAATTGTATTAGGGTCCTTATAGACTTCTTGTCATATTAAATATCATTACATTTATTTTAACATTGTGATATAAGATTAGGCTCAGAAAAACCTAAGGGAAACAAAGCTAGTAATCAGTAAATCTGGAATCTGATCCCAGGTCTTCTGACTCAATCTCAATTGAGTATTTTAAACTACAAAGGAAACAAAATAGGGATGGAACTCCACAGATTCTCCAGGGAATTTCCACTTTCTCCAAATTGGGAGAGCTCCTGAAGTCCAAAAGCTACTGCAAAGTAGCTGGAATAGCAATTTAGGGCCCCTACTCTTCCTCTTCCCTACATCTTTCCACTTTTTTTTTTCTTTCTTGTGGGACGTAATTACTCTGAAAGCTTACTTGGATTCAGTAAATTAAACATAGTATTGGTCCTTGAGAGGATCTCCCATAATATATATGCTCCCATAAAATATAAACCATAAGATATAAAATAGTGGTTTTAAAGGTGTGCCAAATACTTCTTTGTCTCTATTTTTAGTACATAGAGAAAGCAAGGCAAATTAATTGTAATAACTCCAATATAACTATTGTAATTATATGTTGAATGTACAACTCTAGCAAATTGAATGCATTTTTTAAAAAGCAAGCACTAATTTTCTACTCGGATTTTAATATGCTAGTCACTTAATCATTCTCACATTACTCACTATAAACAGAAAATTTTCAGTATTTGATAAGCAAATATCACTTAGATAAAAAAAAATATATATATATATATACCACTTAGATATACATCCCAAATAGACTACGTCAGATAAGGACATTGTATTAGGCAGCTTTCCTATTACTGGGACAAAATGCCTGATAGATACAATTTAAAGGAGAAAATGGCTTATTTTAGCTCACAGTTACAGAGGTGTTAGTCTGTGGTTAGCAGGCCCCAAGGCAGAAACATCATGGCAAAAGGGCATGGTGAAGGAAAGCTGTTCAACTCATGGCATTTAGGAAGCAGAGAGCAGAGGAAGACTACCAGAGAGGACAGGACTGTGGACCACATATAATCCCCGAGGTCACATATCCAGGATCCACTCAGCACACCCCATATGCTCTGCTAATCCCTGAGGCAGCTTTCAAGCCAATCCAGTTGACAATCAAGATAAATCATCAGACACATTTTAGGAAGACCCTGCATTTTGGGGAATCTAGAAACACATCAGTAATGTTGGTTCTAAATTAGGAAATAAACTACTGGAAGCTGCAACATATAAAGGGAAGGACCCAAAGAAAACAGTATTTTAGCATCTTGGTGACATTTCAGATGCTCCATGGTATGTAAGCAAGGTTGAAAGCTCAAAGACTATCAGTCAACCCTTCTCTCCCGCTCCCCAATCATTTTTCCAGAGCACTTATTTCTTCCCAATTTACTATTTTCATTCGTTGTTTTCATTGCCTGTCTCCTCCCTCTTACAATACCAGGTCTCTGACATTGGGGTATTTGTTAGTTTTGTTCACTGATGGAATACCTCCAGTACAGTGAAGAGTAGTTGTGCCCTAATTAGTTCTCAAACATCGGTCATTCAATGAATTAATGAGTAAACTCAAAGAAATATATATAATCCACCCTAGAATTGTGACTGAAATTATATTTCATTTTTGCATGATTCTCAAAAGCCAAGAGATGTTAAACTATCTCGACAGACATTAAAAGGGAGCTAAGAAGTCAATATTAGTACTTTTAAGCACTCCAAATTATGAAAAAATAATTACAGCAAAAACCAGTTTATAATTCAGGTTCTGTTTGTGATGATTAAATCTTCTCAAAATCATGCTTTTTTTTTGCAGTCCAAAGGCCATTTTAAAAGCAGAGGCAAGTATAGAATAGTTAATCTCTTTTTTTAATGACAAAAATCCTAGAGAATAGTACTATGTGCTAGTAATAAAACTTGGTTTCTATTTTGCTACTCAGGCTGTGATCAAGATGCTATCATTCATTAAGATGTAGAAACTTAAATCCATGGGGAGAGTATGGGATGGTGGGAAGAAATAAAAGAAAAAATAGTCATGCTAACATTATACTGAAAGCTCATGTCTGGTATGAAGTCTCTATCCAAACATCATAATTTCTTCCCCAAAATGTAATTTCTTCAAGAAATGTAATACAGATGAGTTTATATTTAGTTAAAGAGAAAAAAAGACATACATGGAACTCAGGAGCACATATTGAATCTGGTAGCAGAGATATCCCAATGTAATTGACTGCATACCAAAGAAAAAATTGTATTACCTTTTTTCATAATTTTCTTCCTGATCTGATGCTCATCGGCAACCAGAGTGAAAAACAGTGCAGCATGGAAATGTTTAAAAAGTTGGACTAAACTTTCAAAGTAATGATGCTTGAACCTCACTGTACTTTTATTTCTGCAGAGTGGAGTTTCCTGTAATGTAGATCTATTAAACACTCAAAGTTAAGAACGTTTATCTCCTGAAATATTAAAGTGGTCATGAGACAGTTCCACCATCTCCTAAGTCCATTTCGTGATTCAAAGGCCTTGAGGGTCTTTTGTTTTTTTAATCTAGGGCACTACTAGAATTAAGCATTTAAAATAATATTTAACTTTATGTCAGTTGATCCAGGTGAGTCACTTTCATTTTCTTGCTAAATTTCCATTTACTCTCAAATGCAGGATAACTCAATATATGCATTAGAGCTTAAACCAGCGGCCCATAAATGTTAGTGTACATCAGAATCATCTGAGATGACTGTTAGCAATGAAAATTCTTATGCTGCCTTCCTGGGGTTGTGAGTCACATATTAAGGAATACTAGAGCACATAGCTGGAATTTCAACCTCTTGTTAAGTGTCAGAAATACTATTATAAGGATACTATTGTGCAGTACAGAAGAGAACACTTAATGAATAAGATATTATAAAGTTTTTTTTATAATTCCCAACACCTGTAAGTTAATGAAAAGTGTTTTGTATTTCCTACTAGTTGTATCCTCCTATCTAGGGAAGGCACCAGTTCAAGTTTGTTCTCCTACAGAGTGAAAAGAAACAGCTGTGTACTAGTAAATGCCAGAACAGAAATGACTGGATAATTTCCTTCTTAGGCTACCAAGGACTGACCCTCAAAGAAGCTAGTCTGGGCGCTTGAAAAAGCACTTAAGGGCTTGACTCTGGGCCACTGGACTTTTGCCAAGGCAAACCTGCCTGCTTTCCTCCTCAGAAGAGGCAGTCATATTTGAAGTTTAGGAAAGGAAATCACTTACACCCAGTAGAAAAGCTCCCAGAATCCCAGCACTGCAATTCTGCTACAGACCAAATTCAGAACATCACTGGGGAATGAAAAATAGATCTCAAAACCAAAGTAAGTCAGCCTTGGTCCTGCAAGCTACTTCACATGAGGTTGGTCTAGTCTCCTAGCCTGAGAAATTGTCACCGACCCACTGCAAGTATTCCCAGGATGCACGTCAGAATAATTCATGGCTAACCTCCACGGCCTGGAAATGAATAAATTCTAAATTTCAATTTGAAAAGTCGAATATGTAGGTTTTGTCTAGGTCTATCTGCTAAAAATATACTCCTGTCTAAATTAACTTTCTACTAAAACATCTTATCTTGTATTCATTCATTACACAATCAATTTTTTAAAATAATTTAACATTCAAGCAACCTCCACCAAAATTATTGAGTGAAGCCATATTGCAAAAGACATCTTTCTCATGCAAATTTCAAGTTGTTTCTCCTTCCAAATTGTCTTACAAGATTAATGCAACAAAACCATATGCTTGAACAGTATTTTATGCAAGTATCTAGTCTGGCCTACTCTTGTGTAATCCATAAGGTCTTACTATTTTTTCCAAATGTATGACTATCTTCATTTACTGATTTGTGACTTCTAGATTAAACCAGGAAATTGGAAGGTCAAAAATTAGCCAAAAAGTGAGGAAAACAATTAACACATTGCCAAGATTTTGTGTGTGTGTGTGTGTGTGTGTGTGTGTGTGTTCATGAAATGACATGTATAGGGATATTCATAGCAGGACTATTCCTAATAGGCAAAAACCAACAATCAATCAAATGTGTATCGACAACATAATGGATAAGTACTGTTGTGATCATACAACACTGACAAAAAGTGATAATTATACTCAACTGTACAAAAAACTTGCAAACATAATGTTGAGCTGAAGAAGTCAGTATTGTATTGTTGTTCCACACTGCATGTTTCTAGTTTATAAAGTAGAAAATTTATCTTCGATATTATCAGAATAATGGTTAACAAGAGGAAGTGGAAGAGATGATACTGATTGAAGGTAAGTACCCGGAGAGTTTTCTGGCCTGCTTGTGAGGTTCTGTTATTTTTGGGGTTCAACTTACATGGGTCTGTTCACATTGAGAAAAGTTAAACAAATGTTATGCATTTTTCTGTATATACTCTGAACTTCAAAAAAAAATTTTACTTTTAAAAATTTTGTCACATTATGGTGCCCCGGAGGAAAAAAAAATATTAACCTATACTAAATGAGAAATGGGAGATAAGAGCAGGGAAAGGTGAGTAGTAGTGCCAAGGGAAGCCAACAAAGAAAAGGAATGGATGGAAGAAATTTCTTATACGATGACTGCCTGTTTCCTCGTGAGGAATAGAAAGAACACTAAGGATAAAATCTAAACCAAAATGCTTCGATAGCATTAAAGACCAAAACAAAGAAAGTTTCATCCTTAATGAGAAACTATTAAAAATCAAGTCAACTTAAAAAAAAGAGGTGGCATTGGGTTCCTTGACTAATATTTTAAAAATAATAATGTTAGTTCATTATCTCACACCATATAATCTCCCCAAAACAATCACTTGTCCTACCAATTCAGAGTAGATAGATGAAATATAAGAGGATATAGATAAAATATAAATAATTTCTCAAAAAAACAAGAAAATCTAATTTTGAGGCATAAATAATAATTTTAAGTATTTCTAATGTAAGTTTTTCAGCTTAACAATATCTTCTAAAATGCGCTTGGCAGATTTTCTGATTTTAGTTTTGCTTTTTAATTTTCTTTGTTGTTGAGCCATTTTGTTTTGTTTTGTTCTTGTAAGATTTTACTTGTAGAATGACCACTGAGTTAAATTACTTGGGTGTGAGAGCTACTGTGTATTCCTGCTGACTCCTGGGCACAGGCTGCAAAGGTAAACTGCTCAGATATAATTCCCAGTTCTTCTCTTAATAAGCTAGTACAGCACTGGGAAAATTAATTAGTCTTTCTATGCATTCATTTTTTTCTCTATAAAACTGGAAAATTAAGACAATATACCCACAATCCCATTGTGAAAAATATCACTGATGCAGTAAAAGTACTTAATAAACAGTATCTATAGCTATATCCACATCTTCCAGCTTTTTCTTTACTCTAATTCATAGAGTATGAATTTTATGATCATATTCCCAAGAACTCAGCACACAAAACACACCTGAGCAGCAACACTCAATACTAGAAAGATAACAGAGGAAGGTAGAAGAATAGGAAGCTTAGACTCTCCTTCCTCCCACAGAAATACCAATTTGACCTCAACACATGGACCAATTTCATTGACAAGAACTACAAAAAAAAGGAAAAAAACCTACAAAATCCAGGCAAGAGGCACTTGTACCCTCTACGAGAGTGAAAACCAGACATGTTGGGGGAGACCGTAAAATCTGTGGCATTCTCTCAGCATAGTCCCCCTGACTGGCATGGCACCATGTGATTGGGAGGAAACTACCAGTTCCTAGCTTCTCCATGAAAGAGAAAGATGAGACTGCAGCATGCAACCAGTGCTCTGACTTTTCAGGGAGACTTTGGTCTTGCCTGTCTCAGGCCCCTGATAGAACCTAAGCATAATGGAAATCACTGGAGGATACTGAGAACACAGAAGAGCTGGACTGTGCTGCTGTTCCAAAGGACCCACAGTACAGCAGACAGAGGTCAATACACCTCAGTGGCCTCTCCCTAGTGAAGAGAAAGGAAAAATGGGGCATATGGCCCATAGTTCTGCTTTTTGGAGGGATACCAGATTTGTGTCTTAAATTTCTGTTACTATAGAGCAAATCCAACGTATTCTAGATGTCCAGAAGCCAGTGAAAATAGAAAAGATCTGAATGCCATGTGGCTGTTTTTGAAGACTTGCTTTATATGGATATCAAAGAGAGCAAGACTATAAACTCTTACAAAGAAAAAGGAAACCAGCAAATCCCTCTAATTAGAAATCTATGTGCATAAACCCAAAGAAGACAAAGCCACAGAAAGAATTTGAGAGGCTTCCAGAACCTCTGCCTAGTCTGATCGGGGACAGTCTTTCTTGTGAAGCTAGATCATAAAGACCTGAAGAGGTGTTTGTTTTTCAGATGTGCAGATCCCAACATGAAGTTGTGAGTGACATGAAGAAACAGGGGACAATGGTCCAATCAAAATAACAAAACAAACCTCTAGAAACCAATGAGAAGGAAATGGAAGCATATGAATTGCCTGACAAATAATTCAAAATAACCCTTATGAAGATGCTCAGGGAGCCAGGAAACTGATGCATGAACAAGTAACAAAATGGCAAAATAAGTCCTTTTCTACCAGTATTAACTTTAAATGTAAATGCATGAAATTCCCTAATCAAAAGACACAGATGGCTGAATGGCTCAAAAATATGAAAAAGATCCAACTCTATGTGGTCTACAAAAGACTCACTTTAGATGAAAAGACACATAAATTGAAATGAAAGGATAGAAAAGAGATATTCTAAGTAAATGGTAACCACAAAAGAAGAGTGATGGCCTTACATACAATAAATTTAAGTCAAAAACTGTAACAAGAGACAAAAGTAACATTATATAATGCGGTACGTTTCAAATCACTGGAAAGACATAACAATTCTAAATAGATGTGCACCTAACACCAGAGCAACTAAATATATAAACCAAATACTGACAGAACAGAAGGGAAAAATAGTAACCTAAGAAAGCAAGAGATGTTAATAACCCATTTTCAAAACTGGATGGAGCATCGAGACAAAAGCTCAATAGAGGACCTGAACAACACTATAAACTAAATGGATCTAAAAGACAAGTGTTGGGCATGGATTTCTCGGAACTACTGAAAATAAAAAGAGCTGGACTGTGTGCTCCTACTCCACAGAACCCATATAGGAAACAGCAGACAGAGACCAATTCCCCAGAATACACTACTAGCACACACAGTCTTCTCACACACAAAGAACTTCTTCAGAATAGCTCACATAGTAGGTCACAAAACAAGTCCTAACAAATTTAATAATACTGAAATTACAAAAAGTTATTTTCCGACCACAATAAAATGAAATGAAAAATCAATAGCCAAAATAAAACTGAAAAATGCACTAACCACACTCTTTTTTTCTTCTTTTATCAGTACATGTTTGCAGTATATAATGATTACATTTATCATGGGGAGTTGGTACACGTACATAACACATCTCCCATAAAGAAAGATAAACTTGAGGCATTTATTGGTAAATGGATGCAACTTGAGACCATAATATTAAGTGATATAAGTCAGACACACAGCTTTATATTACATGGTTTCTCTTATATGAGAAAAAAATACACTATAGATAGATACAGATGATATAAAGAGCAAAATAGAAGACAGATAAACAGGAAGTAGGGAGATTTTTTTTTCAGATGGATGGGGGAGCAAGACACAGAGAAGGAACAGAAAGAGGATAAAAAAGGATTAAAAATAATCAAAAGGGGAAAAATGATGAAAATACAGCTTTTGCAAATGGGAAGATGACCAAGAGTTGGAAGGAGCAGGGAGGGAGGGAGGAGGAAGGGATGGGGGAAAAAAAAAGCACTCTTGAACAACCAGTGAGTCAAATAGGAGATCAAATGTGAAAATACGAAAATTTTCAAACAAATTAAAATGAAAACAAAGCATATCAAAAGTTATGGGATATAGAAAAAGTATTCCTAAGAGGGAAGTTTCAAGCAGTAAATACTTGCCTTAAAAAATTTAAAATAAGCAATTTAATTTTATACTGCAAAAAATTAGGAAAAGGAAAAGCTAACCTCAGTGTTAGCAGGAGTGAAATAAATAATAAAGATTAGAACAGAAGAAAGTGAAATACAGAATAAAATAATAGAAAGATCAACAAAATGAACTGGTGTTTTTCAAAAGATTAATGAAACTGACAAATCTTTAAGAAAAATGAAAGAAGGCTCGAAATTAAAACTAGAAATATTACTAGAAGATATTACAACTGATATCACAAAGAAAATTATAAGAAACCATTATGAACAATTAATTATAAGCCAACAAACTGGATAACCTAGGAGAAATGAATAAATTCCTAGAAACACACCATACCAAGACAGAATTATGAAGAAACAGTAAATCTGAGCAGTCCTATAACAATTATGATGATTAATCAAAAACTTTCCAAAAAAGAAAAGCTGGGACCAGGTGGCTACAATGATAAAATCTACAAAATATTTAAAGAAGATCTTCCAAAAATTGAAGAGGAGGGAACACTTTCAAACTCTTTTTGACTCCAACATAATTTGATACCAGAGTCAGACAACACCACCCGAAGAAAATAAGGGTAAATAGCCCCGAGGAAGAGAAGGATAGTGCTTTCAACAAATGGTGCAGAAAAAACTAGGTCTTGTATGAAAAAGAATGAAATGTGGACTTTATCTTACACCAAATGCAAAATCAACTAAAAAGCAATTAAAGACTTAAACATAAACAAGGTCACAAACAGTAAATCCCAGTCTCGGGATTTAGGAGAAATAAATTTCCACTGTTTATAAGCTACTCAGTCTATTATATTCTGTTAAAGTAGCCTGAATGGACTAAAAGACCTTATCTGGAGTTCAAATTTCACTGGATCCCCTGTCGGAAGAGTCTAAGAAACAGCTCGTTTATAGTGGAAGTGGAAGTTAGGGCACAGAAGCTTGGTTTGAGGCTGCAGGTCTAGACTAAAAGGAGCAGGTTCTGAGTATCTTACTACCAGTTAGGAGAGTGCTATTTTAACCTATGAGTCAGGGAGACCTGCAGTAAAAGGCGAGCAAAGACCACACAGATCCTGCGTGCTGTGAATCTCCCCAGGGCACTGGAAACGCAAGGCACTGGGAGCCTTGGTGCCAGAAGTTTAAGCATCATGGGAGGGAGACGAAGCCGCTGGCTTTGGTGGTTGTCAGAGAAAACCTGGGTGATATCTCAGGGGTATCAGTGTCTTTGACATCAGACAGCAGCAGCAGCTCACACGGACTGCAGCAAAACCAGCATCGGAGTCCACAGTGTCATTATTCGGCTGCAGAAAATAACTGTGAAGTACTCCACATGCATCCACAGCAGTAACTTGAACGGAAAAGTGACAAATTTCTCCTGGGAAGATGGGAAACATTACTGCCACAAAGAGACTAAAGCACAGGAAAAAGTAGCTAGAGCCTGGCAGTTGATAGTGGAATGGGGGCCTAGAGAAAGGAAAATGGTGCCTGCTGAAAAAAGGTGCAGGTGCAAAGAGGGCTGGCATCTGTGATGAGCAGGCAGGATCGCACTGGAGAAAAGTGCTTTCTATTTGTGACTAACTGAGACCTGGGAACACTGATAGATTAATAAAATTTAAGAGAATTGATGGATTTTTTAGTACACTGAGGTTTTGGGGTTTTTTTTCAGAGTGGTCTCAAAGTAACAGCAAGAAAATTTCAGTCCCAAGCAAGCTTGTTATAATAACAGGCTCAGCACCAGGTTATATACGTTAATATAGTGTAGGTACAAATGATTGTTTTCCTGTGGCATGCGTACCTTTCCCCTACCTGCCTTCATTTTGTTTCTAGATAATTGGAGGCTGAGATTCAGAAATATAAACACTACTTTAAATACTTCCATTTAAGAATAAAGTTGTTTCTGCTTTCCAAAGCAAAGCTACACAGAGCCACAAGTTGAGATAAACAGGGATAATTACAAATGAACCCTTAATATTTTTATTTCATATAGCTATTTGTCAGTGGGTAGAAACATTTTTAATAGTCACCAGAACTCTAAAAAGGCATCACCAGAAAAGTGTACAGAATTATATACCTTAGGATCATCAAACCTTTGCTAGTACAGCTTTACTTTGGTATTTGGGAAAGAGTCAAATGGAAAATGTGTCTATTCATATTTCTGCTCTTAATATTTTTTCTTCAACTCAATGTTTTCTTTTGGTTTATTGCACTTTCTTTTATTGTTAGATGAATTTCATCTGACTTCTTTTCAATCTTTTTATATTAAACGTTCTGTTTTTATTTCTCCTTCCTATCTTCATTATATCTCTTTATTTGATGGTCTGTATTTTGTATGATATGCACTCTTATGTACATTGCAAATTGCATGTTGTGTTTTTAATTCCACCAATGTTTACATTTGTATCTTTTAATGATATTAATTAAACATACAGTTGTCAACTTATCAAATTCAAAATGAAATGCTTGTGAACTTACTTGGAAACAATTCACAAATACTTCCACAACATCATCCCACCCCCTACAAACACCCTATTTTTGTTTGCATGCACTAAAATTTTGAAATCACTCCTATTGTTAATTTTGTCGTTTTTATTCAAGGATCTTAATAATACTGTGTTTCTCTTTTTATAATTCTACCTAGGATGCAATTTCTATGTTTGTGTAGACTCGAAGCTTATTGCTAGCCCTTTCACACTGTAGAGTCCCCCTTCATAGATGCTTTGTTTTTCCACAAACTGGCAGAATTGCATATTTAAATGGAAATTTGGGTAAGATATACACACAAATAATATTGTTCCTGAGTCTGTGGATGCATAAGGAAGCTTTTCTGTTGAATCTGAACGAGGCTGAGAGGTTGGTCAGACAGAATTCTTGGAACACATGCATCCTCCTCTGAAAAATCCAATAGATGAAGGTCTCTGGTCTTCTGAGAATGAGCAGGAGGTGAACAGCCCAGGACATAAAATTATACATACTTTTAATTTTAGCTGTGCTAATTACTTGCTGGAAGAACTTTGCAAATCACACAATACATCCATTTTCTTGGTTTTCTAAATCTCAGTGTTCCCACTCTGTGGGTTCTCTCCTCACTCTGTTGATTATTTCTTTTGCTGTGCAAAAGCTTTTTAATAGGATGTTATCCCAGTCAATGATTCTTTGTAGTATTTCCTGTGCAGTCTGAGTTTTGTTCATAAAGTCTTTGCCTACACCTATGTCTTCAAGAGTTCTTCCAGTGCATTCTATCTTCCAGCAAATTTAGTGTACCTGTTTTAATGTTCAGATCTCTGATCCACTTCAATTTTAGTTTAGTACATGGTGAGAGACATGAGTCTAGTTTTAGCCTTTGGCATGTGGAAAGCCAGTTTTTCCAGCACCATTTATTAAAGAGCCTATCTTTCTTCCAGTGAGGGTATTTGGTTCCTTTGTCAAATGTGAGGTGTTTGGGGTGTTTCTGCATCTTTGAACCTGTTCCATTGATCCTTGGGTCTGTTTTTTTGTTTGTTTTATTTTGTTTTTGTTTTGCCAGTACCATGCTGTTTTTATCACAGTAGCTTTATAGTATAATTTCAAATCGGGGATTGTGATGCCCCGTCTTGCCCCTGTTGCCCAGAATCGTTTTCACTATTCTTGGTCTCTTCTGGTTCCAGATGAATTTTATGATTGATTTCTCTAATTCTGTGAGGTATACTTTTGGAATTTTGATTGGAATTGCATTAAATCTGTATAGTAATTTAGGAGGTATGGACATTTTCACTACATTTTCTTGGTTGGGTCTTCCTACCCAAGAACAAGGGGTATCTTTCCCTTTTCTGATATCCCTTTCAATCTCCATTTTTAGCGTACTGTACTTTTTAATGTAAAGATCTTTTACTTGCTTTGTTAGATTGATTCCTAAATACTTCATTTTTTTTCAGTGCTATTGTGAATGATGCAGTTTCCCTAATTTCTCTCTCAGTGAGTTTGTTATTTGTTATACAGAAATGCTATTGATTTTTGAGTGTTGACTTTGCATCCAGCTACGTCACTGAACTTGGTTAAATCTAGAAGTCTTTTTTGGCATCTTCTATGTAGAGTATCACGTCATCTGCAAATAAAGATAATTTAACTTCTTCCTTTCCTATCTTTATTCCTTTATTTCTTTCTGTTTTCTAATTGCTCTGGCTAATGTTTCCAGAACTATATTGAATAAGAGTGGTGACAGTGGACATCCTTGTCTTGTTCCTGATTTTAGAATGAAAGCTTTCAGTTTTTGACTGTTTAGTATGATGTTGGACATTGGTTTGTTATAGATGGTTTTTACCAGATTGAGATATAGACCATCTACTTCTAATTTCTGTATAGTTTTTATCAATAACAGGTGTCGGGTTTTGTCAAATGCTTTTTCTTCATCTATTAAGATGATCATATGGTTTCTGTCCTTGGCTCTGTTAATGTGGTATATCACATTTATTGATTTGTGTATGTTGAACCATCCTTTAATCCCTGAGATGAATCATACTTGGTCATAGTGTATAATCTTCTTGATGACTTGCTGCATTCTGTTTGCCAGTATCTTCTTGAGAATTTTTGCATCTATGTTCACTAGAGAAATTGGCCTGTAGTTCTCTTTTTTGGTTGGATCCTTTTAGGGACGAGGGGGGAAGGAAGGAAGGGAAAAAGAGGAAAAAACAGAAAAATGTAAATAAGGAAGGGAAGAAGAATTGAAGAGAGGGGTGGGGAAGGGGAAAAACAAGATATATCATGTCTATCATGTACAGGTACAAATTAACTATGATGAATGTGATCATTATGTATATCTAAAATGTACCAATAAACCTTCTTGGTTCAAAAAAAATTTTTTAAATAAATTCCATGTTCTCATCTCTAAAGTGGAACTAATACCTCTCTAATTTGCTGTAAGGAACTAAACACATGATCTACACATACATTAGTGGTAATGGAAATAAATATAAACTACATATTATAGGCCTTAATTTTTCTGGCAGTAAAAATTTTAAAAAGCAAAAACCAAATAAAATTAGAATAACGTTTTTACTTAGTTAATACGTTTAAAACACATGTTATTCCAACATATAAAATTCATTCCTTTTATACAAGAATTCTAAGCCTAGTGTGTACGTTGCAGTTATAGCATACAGTCACAGCATATAGTTGCAGTACATACATATAGTATTACCCATTTGGAGTTGCCACATTTCAAATGTTTAATAGTCACATGTGTGCAGTGACTACTAGACAGGACAGTGCACAGCTATCTAACAGCATTCAGTAGAGTTTCTGACATAAACATTCACTAATTGTCCACATTTTGCTTTATTTAATAATACAGAATTTTTTTTAAAACTCCTTTATTTTCTTAAATAATCTGTTTCTTCCACTTAACTATAAACAAGTATTTTTTCAATTTAATAATTCTGTATAAGGAAACTTTTCATGCAAATAGAGCAGAAACAAAAGAGCACAAATCATGAGTGTTTGACCCAAAGGATATTTTTAAAGTGAACATATGGCCAGTACTCAGATACAATAACTTCTCCAGACAACTTTAAATATTATACTTAACTTTACCTATTTTTAAACTTTATACAAGAATGGACGATGTGTTTTCTTATGTCTTGCTTCTTTAGGTCAGCATTAAGTTTTATTAACTCATTATAAGAGTTTTGAATTACACTGTTACTTTTGTATAGTAACCTATAGTATGAATAAACATCACTTTATCTATTCTTCAATCCTACTGATGATAGACTTGAATAATAGTCATACATCTCTTAACAGTAGAGATACCCTGTGTCATTGAATAAATGTCATAGAATGCACTTATACTAATCTAGATGATGTAGGTCTATTACACAAAGTGGCATCTTCTTGCAATCAAAGATACAGTAAACCTGAAGTGTATGAGGCTTCTGTTAACATGGCATTCTATTTTACAGTAACCTTTCTTTGTATAAGTAGAAGGTGTACATTCTAAAATAATGGTTAAAAGTATAGTATGGTAAGTACATAAACCAGTAGCATAGTTGTTTATCACTATCAAGCTTTATGTACTTACATAATGTTATGCACTATACATTTCACATGACTGGCGGGGCAGTAGGTGTGTTTAGAGCATTATCACCCAAAACACATGAGTAACATGTTGCACTGAGACACTGAGACAACTGCAACCTCCCTGAGCAATAGCTTATCATCATATGAAACCATCATCATCCATTATGAAACGTCCCTTACTGACTGAAATGTCATTTTGTGGTACATGATTGCAATTCCACTTAGGAATTTGTGCAGAAAAGCCTTACTAACACAGTAGGCTAGACTGTGGTGAGCTTTACTATCTTACTAACATAGACAGGCCTGCGTATACTGCTGGGCCTTGGCTGCCATGTGAGAACTTGGATTTCATAGTAGGTAAATAGTAGAAGACGTTTGCTGTGCCCAAAGAGTTTGTAAAAATAATATGGTTTATGCTGAATATTTGCTTGCTTTCTTGGAGTCTGGAATTTTAGTACAGTAGTGCCAGGCTGCATATTTGATCATCACCTAACAAAAACTCAGAGAACAGAGTCTCTACCAAGTTTTGCTGGTAAACAGCACTTCACATGTGTTGTTACAACAGGATGCTGGGAGAATTACACTTGTACCAGGTTCCCCTGGACTTTTCCCATGAGCCTTTTCCCTCTTCTGATTTTGCTTTGTACATTTCCTCTGTAATAAGTCATACCCATGAACATGACTGTAGTCATGTTGAGTCCTGAGAGACCTCCTGTGAATCATCAAACATGAGGGTGGTCTTGGCAATCCCTAACAGGGCTGTTACAAAGAGAGCTGCTCCGAATATTTGTGTACATGCCTGTTGGAAAAGATATGGCGCATACACTGAGGAATGGAATTGTTGAGTTATAGACTATCCTATGTTCAGCTCTAATTAATATTGGCAAATAATTTTCCAAAGTTGTTATACAAATTTATAACTTCTATCAATAACTGATCAAAGTTCTAGTTGCTTCACACCCTTGTCAATGCTTTGCATTGTCATTTTAGCCTATCTTGTGGGTATAGAATGACTTCTTATTTTGATTTTTTCTTCCTAATTTCTCTGATAATAAAAATGAGATTTTTTTACATAGGTTAATGGGTTATTTGAATATCATCTCATGTGAAGAGTCTATTCAAACCACTTGCAAAGTTTCTACTAGGTAATTTGATTTCATTTCTTGATATGTAGGCATTTTGTATGTTTTTTTCAATACAAGACTTATTTTATATACAGCTCAGATGATTTCAGATAATTATATATATATATATATATATATACACACAAATGACAAATATATTCTCCCACAAATTCTCTTAATGCTAACCTGTGATAAATTGAAGTTCTTAACTTTGTGTGCATTAGTTTTTCTGTTGCTGGACACAACACTCGACACCTGCAATTTAACGGAGAAGTTTAATTTGTCTTACTTTGTAAGGGAACTAGGTTCATGGTCACCTGGCTCCAAGATAGAAAAATCACGGTGAAAGGGCTTGGTGGAGCATATGTGCTTACTGCATGGCAACCAAGGGAATG
Source organism: Hystrix cristata (assembly GCA_004026905.1). Lineage (NCBI taxonomy): Eukaryota > Metazoa > Chordata > Mammalia > Rodentia > Hystricidae > Hystrix > Hystrix cristata. Next base: position 225,744 of record PVJO010000401.1, on the reverse strand, counting down.
GAGCAGAACAATGCCAGAGAGGAGGGGCGAAGGGCCACGAACAGAGCCCCAAAGCTACACTTCCATCACCCACCCAGACACATCAAGGAGTGTGCTGCACTAATCCCACAGGGAAATACTGAAGCCATTCAAATTGATACTCCACCCTAACCACCAAAATGCGGTTTAAATTATCAATGTTTTGTATTTATAATTAACAATTTGTGTGTCTTAAACAATATTTACTACTCACTAACTCATAAAGATAGTCTCCTATGCTTCAAATGTTTAACTCTTTATCTTTCACATCTAGATCTACAATCCACCAGAAATGGTTCTCTGTATGTGTGTGGTCTTTAATTTTTCTTGAAGTCAAATAATTTCACACACTACTTATATACACTCTGCCTTTAGAAACTATGTATTCTTTCTCATTTACTTCTATCATTCTCTCAGCTTCAACTTCTTAATTCACAGAGTTCACAAAAGAGGATTATAATAGATCTCAGCTCGAGAAAATGAATGTAGGCGTCAGTATTGCTTTTCAGAAAGATTTTCTTGAATTATATATAATTTATCTATTTATATAAGTATATATCTTCATTTTATTATACAATATATTATACATCATAACTATATATAATTATATGCTAACATATATATTTGTATGGATGATCACATACTGATCATATAAGAATTGAAGTGTGAAGAATCATCTATATATGAAAAATCTAGTTCTAACTCAGAAATATAATCCAAATGATGACAGGTCACACACTGGTTAATTACTCATTAGTTTAGTTTGTGTCACAGAATAATTTATTGAAAAAACCACCTTAGTGACATCACAGCTGAGATTGAGAATTATAGAAAATGGAAATAGATGGTATTTCCAATAGCATATGTAGCTACACGCCTTGATTACAGGAAGGACTTCACAAAAAGCAAACTGAACCTTATGTGCATGTAGGTTTGAGATACAGACAGACCTGTGATAGACTACACTGTGGGAATGTGGAAAGATGTAACTGAAGGAAAATAACAAGTTGATAGAGTGCAATGCTTCCCTGAGAGAAGAATTAGCAGAAGGGGAAAATAATTTGCATACAATGATTTTGATACAGTAATTTGGACCAGATTTAGTAAAGCATCTGCTCTAGTGACTGTTCTCATCACTGAGACACAATATCTTATAACCACATCTTAGGGGAGGAAAGGTTTATTTTGGCTCACATTGAAGTTCGTGGTCCACGGATCCAAAGAAGAAGTAGCACAGCAGGGGGGCAGGCAGAAGGGTGGAGAGGGTGAGCTGTCCACTTTATGGCAGCAGAGAAGGAGAAATCAAAAGAGAGGAGCCTGGAAGAGAGATAAACCCTTCCAGTGGCCCCTCCCCAGTGTCCTGCCTCTTCTGACCAGAACCCACCTCTTAACAGCAGGTCAGCAATAAGACCTCATAACCCATGCACTTTCCAAAAGCCCCACCTATGAGCACATGAGGCTCTTAGGGGATATCCAGATATAAAGCATAACAGCATCTCCTCGGTGAGAGAGATTTGTGCACAAAGACAGAGCCAGAAGAAATGCCTGGACCCATCAAACCTGGTCTTCTGGACTGGGCAAAGCTGCCTCGGGTCCATGAGGTAGCAAAAACTATTGGAAAACCTAAAACAAAACTACTGCCTCTACCTAAAGGCATGAATTTTAAAATTAAAAGAACTTCATCATACAAATTGTTATGGAGATTAATAATGACCCCTTCTTGCCACTTTCAAACAAGACGGAAAAGCAATACAAGATGGAGTCAATGTTTCTCTGCTTGACAAGAGATCACCATAGGTCTGAGGAAGGATGGTGAAGAGGTCTAAGCATGGGCACTAGAGGAGCTAGTTGTCTTCATGCCCAAAAAAGGGCTGGGACAGGTCCTAGTTTCCATACAAATGATCAAGGACAACACATATTGCACACTTTGCACATACACTGCACATTGAGGATGGTCTAAAAGTATAAAAGAGCATAGTAATAAATGCTAATAACTCAAACAGAAGTTAAAGTGCAGTGCTAAGGAGTGAATTAAAGAATAGATGAGAAATGAACTTATCTTTGGGAAATTACAGTCAAATTAAAAAGAAAGGATCATTTAGAAGCTGAAGGCTCTTTATCCACAAGTGTTACTTAATATCTACAAATCAACTGGGTCTTGAACACATTAATACATACATATATTAATAGGTGCTAAGTACCCTAGCCTTTCTCCCCAAAGAAACTACACAGTTAAACAGAATTGGGAAACATGCACACAAACTTCCCTTCGTATTAAAGTGTGAAAAGCACCAAGTAGAACTTTCTAACGTAACCAATTTCCTATAGCACGCTTATTTGCAACGCATCCATTGTCACACTGAGAAGCATATGACATAGCATACAAGTTTAGGAAGGCTTGTTCTAAAATTTGTGAAGTTTTTAAATACCACAATATAGTAAGCAGCTCAACGTATTGAACATAATGATAGGTTCTAAAGAATACTTAATGGATATTCAAAAGTTCCAAAATCAAAAAATATTCTAATTTTCTAAAAGTAAAATTGTTACAATTCAGTCGCAAATACTTTAGCTATAAAAATAATTGAAGCAACACTTTTGAGAACATAGTTCTTACTACTAGCTCTAAAATATTAGAAAAAGGCAACGCAGATATTCCATCTACCAAATGCACATACTAGCATGTACTTTTTTCACATGTACTTTCTTAAGTGTCACAAATTAGTAGTTTTCATCCTGTATGTTATAATTTATATTTATACAATGCAGTCTGGCATTTCAGAGAATTTTCTCTTATCTGCAGTTATTTCCATGTTTTAAAAAATTAGAGAAGAAACAGATGTTGAATGATGAAATATATTTTAAACTATTTCAGAAATATTTGGCAGCAACTACAGTAGTGCTGGTGGAAGAAATGCTCTGTAAAAGAAAAAGGCAAGTTTATTTTGCATGTACTTTCTCAAAAGAAAAATAATTTAAAGTGAGATCAAGAAGTATTAGTAAATGTTCACGATATAAACTTTTATAAATGGGAAACAACTTTTAGTGAACATTATACTTCATCATGATTTTAAGTGTCTAAAAACCTTTGTACAACTACTCTATTTAATACATTTTAAAACTTTAAATTCATTCTGCTTTTTATAATCTAGGATTTTGAACTAACTCTGATGATTTTGCCCTTTTTCCTATCTTTTAATGGCTATTATAACTTTCAAACAAACCTATGCTTGCAAAAATAAACTAATTCATAACCATATATTCTGCTACAATAATTTCTCAGAGATTCTTGGCATTTGAGTAATAATTCAATTTTATGGGCATATCTGGTCATGTTGCATATGTTCACTTTATTTCTAGTCAAGCTATGTTTGTATATCATTAAAATAACTTTAAACTATCCATATAGATGTTCTAATGGATAAATTAAAAGATAATTCCAGTTAAAAGGATTTATTATAATATTTCAAAATATTTAGAAAAATCACTAGCTGGCTTACCTCACAATTGTACTATGACTTTTTTTTTTTTACCATTTGTAAAAAGGATAGCCAATTCTGAAGCTTTCTTTGGCAAACCGAAAAATATTTTATTAAAACAAACCTTCAGGAAATGAAGCTAGGAATATACAGGGAAGACGTATATTATCTCAGGGTTAGTTTTCATTTTCCCAAAATTCTCTATGGTGACAGCTGAAATTTCATAGTAGTAATTATTACTACTTACAAGGACATACCAAAATAATCAAATTTCAGATAGTCAACATGTCATATTGGAAGAAGGTAGCAGTTTTTAAGCCTTGAGTATATCGGTAGTGCAAATCTTAAATTCTTTACCCTGTTGCCCCTGAAGTCTAAAGTTTTCTCTGTGTGTTATGGCCAAAGTCCAGCAGTAGGTTAACTTATAAGCAGGGAGTACATTGGTTAGAGTTTTCTATGGCAATTTGGAATCCAAAATTTCTTCATTCAGAAGTAATCCAGAACTCAGCAGGAGAATTGAGCATAATTGAAATAAATGAATTATTTTTGTCCTTTTATATCAGCATTCCAAGTTAAGGTATTAAAAGTAGATATTTTATCCATGATACCCTCAGTTGAGTACTCTTGCTTAATTATTTAATCAAAAAGAAAGCAATTAAAATAGGACAGACACTGCTCATCACAAACTGTTAGCTGAATTGGGGCCAATGTAATTATCTGTGTATCATTCCATGTACACCAATATGGTTGTAAAAGAGGAGAAAAGAACATGTTTCACTCCCAGTGTATGGCTGAGCCATATCTTTCAGTAAAAATAAATACTGTATGAAAAGAATTATGAATATTTAAGATAATTAGTGTGCTGGTTTACTGGGACACACAGCAGTAGCAGCTCCCTCTTGTATGGGGCTTTCTGTGTCTGCACTACAGTTCCTAGCACTTTAGATATATCAACTCATTTCATTTGCATTGCAAGACTATGAGCTGGGTACTATATCATCCCGTTAACCAGTGAGGACCAAAAGACCAAGAGGTTAAATAACTTTCCAAGGTCATGCAGGAACCAAAATTAAAACACGACAATTTGACTCCAAAACCCATGCTCTTAACCAAGTAACAAAGTTAACTGGCTCTCCTGCCTCCCTAGGGAGTAATACTTAGCCATAGCCCCAAATTCTCTGTAGCCGAACAATTTGGTGTAATTTCAGATGGAATCTTCAATGGTGACTAAATTTACTGACAAGATCTCTTATAGTCTTCTTGCATCCTCTATGTGAAAGTTTATTTTGGACTTCTACTATTTTCTCCACTTTTTCCTTTATTTCGAGAGTAATGATCCTTCTTCCTTCCAAGGCTAACTAAAGCCTTCACTCCAGCAATTAATTCTATCTCTACCAGATCCTTTAAATGATCTTGATTCCTAACTGGTCTCATGCTCTTGTACACTATTTACTCCTACAGAAAGAGAGTTTTGCATCTTTACTTCCTTTGAGAAAATAAATCTCTTCACACTCCCACTCCATCTCGTCTTCACTTCTTTACCCTTGTTTTAAGGAAAGATGAGTAACATGGGCCAAGCTGGTCACCATGTTTTAATCAGAGATCAAAAGGAATTGTGATGTGAATCTTTTAATTGGTGTATTGTAAAGAAAACCAGACTTTGGACCCAGAAGCCTACCCTGCTTAAAGATATGAATTCTGAGCACCAATCACATGCAAAATGAGTATCATGATACCTATCTCATTGGGTTCTTGTGAGGCCCACAGGCAGATCAAGTATGAAAAAATCCTCCAAACAGATCTCATAGAAATAGATAATTGAGAAATACTTGTTAAATATGAATTACAAGGATTACAATATGAAAGAAAATCAAATAGGAAGGAGTTCAAAATGGATCAAAAAAAAGAGTACATGTGCATGACAGAGAGCTGGAGATCAAAATGGAGACAGAGAAGGCAATGATGTAAATACTAATTGCTGGAGATATCCTATATTTTTTCATTTAGCAAATATTTATATGTGTTCCAGACAGTGTTCATGGCATTTGGGATTCATGGTGATCTATGCAGACAGAATCTATCATCTGACTTTGCCCTAACAGCAAATTAATCCTTCTAAAAATCACAATGATGGAGGATTTTCCTTGTTCGAAAGTCTTCAAAAGTTCTTCAGTGACTACTTCACAAATTTCAAACCCCTTAACCTGTCATTCAATTTTTAAAAATTTTTTGGAATACAATCTATTTTCTCAGCCTAATGTCTCACTACTACAGCTTTGCCCCGTCATGAACTCTCAAGAGATTATTTTAAAAATAACAGCTTAAAGGAACTGTAGAACTCTTCTACAGTTCTGATATCAATGCATATTTGAGGGTGGCCGGGACATTTGAGAGGCATGAGGACAAAAAGAGCTGGGATTCTGAAGGAAAGTTGGACTATACAAAAGATCGTATGCCACCCTAGGAACCCAGAATTATTCTTAATAGAAATGAAAGATGTTTAAGAAGGGTATGAGCAGATTTGTGTTTTTAGATGATAATTCTGGGGGCAGTTGCAGCATGGATTTGGAAGGAATTATTTGGGAGCCTAACGGACAGCTACAAGAATGTCGCCATGATAATGATGGGAGACTGTCACAGCTAAATAAATAATGCCAGGACCTCATGGAGAGAATCTCTCTCCTAACATTTCAGAGTTATCAACAAGGAAAAGGTGGCACAACGGTGTAGTGGTTCGGTTGGCGCTCGAGTCAGACCGCCTTTGCCCAGATCGACCGTCCCCATTTACTAGGTTAGGACTTGGATCAAGTCACCAAACCTACTGCGGTCAAGTTACCGTATCTCCCTCAGATTCATTTTCCTCATCTGTAAAAATAACTACCACGGCATCTAGAGATGCTGTGAAGAACAAAGTTAATGACCCATACCGAGTTCTTGGCACCAAAGAAGGCTTAGGAGGAGCTCTATAAATGTTAGCTATCAATTCTATCCCTAAAATGTGGAAAGTAATATACGTGATTCAGAATTGAGGCCTCCCTTCCCACTTTGTGTGTCCTGCAATTGAAGTTTTTATGTACGTAATCAACTTCTGCTTTTTTGTCCATGAGTTACTTCCCCACTGAAACTTTTCTGGTGCTTTACCCATGATCAGATTTATACCTCTGAAAAATAAATACAATACATACTTATTTGATGATTTACTCTTACTCAATGACAATAATTCAAAAGAAAGCCACCAATTAGATTATAAACTCCTTATTGCCATAAGCTAACGTCTAATGTTTCACCATTCTGGAGCCTATGTCTGGGAAAGCTCAAGAAAAGCACTTACTAGGAAGTCTTGAGTTCATACAATTTGATCCTCTGTTTATTGCTGTTGGGTATTTATTATTCGTACAAAACCTTTCAAAAAATTAAAACTCACATCCTCTCAATTACGATAATTTTAATTTTTAAGCACACGCTCTGCTATAATTTAACAGGGATGATAGCTGTTTATCCTCTTTGACTTACATTACACTGCATTATGTGAGCAGGCATCTGAGTGCTTCACCAACAGCAGTTATGATGGGTGTAAATATTGGTTGGCTTAACTTAGTTTAGAAACTCAAGGCAGCTTGGCCAATGATCTAATCCAGTGCCAGTGCTCCACTAAAAGATCTTGGGCAGGGCTTTAAACTGTCTTGGGAGGGCAGCCAGGCAAATGCATGTGCCATCCAGATTTCCAAGTATGGGGGGAGGGGGTGAGAGGGGAAACCCGCTCAGGCATGCTCAGGGCTGATGGCAGCCCTGAGGCCCATCTCCTGCATGCCACTTTGGTGTGGTACTTTGCCTGGGTTGCTGGCACCTCGCCTGTCCTAAGTGCAGCCTCGCCAGGCCCTGTGGCACAGAGCATTCTCTCTGACATTACACCAGAATCAGGCTGCCTCTGGCTGCCACCAACAGCCAAAAGACAGGATTCTAGTGCTGAGGGATGCCAGGAAAACTGTGAACTTGGATCCAACTTGGGAGGTAAATCAGCTTGCAGATTCTTGCTCAATCTAGGAACAAACTTCTATCATTTGAAAGCAATGATACACACCTCTTTCCTTCCAAAGAGACCGTAATCACTCTGTCATATAACCTAGGTCCTCCTCTGCACGCTCCATTCTACATCCCCTCCCAAGGGGTATGACTGATGGGACATAGAGGACACAAGCAATATGTGGTTTCCTCTTCCACCAACCATATAACAGCCCAGCCACATTCTTTCCCACATATTAGAACATGTGTAAGCCCTGACCCAAATTTTGATTAATGTGAGTTTCAGAATTTTAACATAAATTCCACATGTTGATTAAAAGAATATGTGATTAAGTTAATTTAAAAATAAATTTTAAAATCTAAACAGGTTAGAAGTCTGCTTCAAATATAAATTCCATGAAAATCAAAAATTTGTACTCTCCAATTAATTATTAAAACAGTAAAGTGTGTGTATAGTCATTCAAAATTCTTTCCAATGTACAATAAAATTTATAGGGTAATTTTAGTACCATCTGTACTTCTGCTTTTCTCCATCCAAATGGCCACTTCTTTACCCAACCCCAGCACCTAAAATCTTTCTGATGTTGGAATTTTTTTCTGAAATCCAGTATTACTTGGACAGCTGTTTGAAAAATGTTCACAATCTCAAACAATAAACTATATTTTTGTTGTTCATGATAAAATATATGTGTCTCAAAAATTCACTGCCCTCTAAATAAATACTTTTTTAAATTGGCATGTTTCAATTTGATAAACATAATAGGTTGGCTTCGATGTGAATCCTCTTAGGAGTTTACAACATAATGGATAAACTAGACAGGTAAATGTCCAGCTGTAAAATAAGGCAGAATGGTTTAAGAACCAAAATAAATCTCAAACCTGTTGTAAAATTAAAGTGAGGAATTATTCATCTTGATTAAAGGAATCATGGAATATTTCTTAAAGGAAGTGATACTCAAGTATCTTGAGAGATGAGTAAGTCTTGATAGAAAAGAGGTGGAAGAACTTTCCACAATCTGGAACACGATGCCTAAAAAGTAAAAGGGACTGACAAATTGCATGGAATGGCCAGACTGCATAGAGAGTTGGCTATAAAACAGATTATGCCTTTCTGAGTTGCACTTTTTAAAATGCGAAAATACATACTATCATACTTAAATGTAGTATGTACTACCACAAGTGCTATAATGCCACCACTATCAATTAAACTTCTTCAGTGCAGAACATATAGAAAAATGGACCAGATCCTGGGGATAGGAAGAAAAACACGGCAAAGGTTATCTTGCCCTCAAAAGTAATTATCGTACATTAATAGCTACCATAAAAAATATTTTAAAGCAAAATTTCCAATATAACGGAAAATGTAGATGTTAATATTTTATCTTACTCAATAAAAAACCATTTGTATATTTTAATAAATGTACTTAATATAGACTTTATTATATAGACAATATATACTTAAGTATAATATAGACTTTATTACAGTATATACTTAAATTCAGTATATTAAAGTAAGTGTGTTTTCTGTGAAATAAACATATTTAAGTCTATCATTAAAATATGTTCAGTTGAGGTAATTTTTCTTACTTGTATTGAGAAGTTAATTTCTGTTCATGCAAAAGTAAGGCTCCAGGTGTTTACACTGATATTTCTACAGACTTCTGCAGGATGATCATCTGCCTCACATTTTCTTCCATCAGTTCATGAAAACTAAGATATTCATGCTGATCATTACCTTACAATGTCTACTTCTGTAACCAAAATAATTTATTTACATTTTTGCTTTTCTCCATAATTTTAAGTGACTATACTTTTCCAAACAGATATCCTAGCTAAAGACACCTGATTGTTTTATTGATAACAAGACATGATAATTCATTCAGTAAAAAGTGAAAGCATACATAATAATTCTAGTCCCAGGACTGCTGAAAATGCAATATGCAGTTTCACAACTAAATCCTACCCTAAAAATGAAAGATTATAAGGAAAGCAATATGTATTTCAGTCTGTGGGTAAAAAGGGGGACTGGTAATGTTAGATTCTTTTTTCATTCATATTTCTGATTTTATTTCTTTTTTGCTGAAAGAGGAAGAACAAGGAGCTGCAGCTGCCCAAAAAATAGTCAAGTGGTCAGGACGCAAAACAGCAAAACACAAAGAACATGGTTGCGGGAACAAAAAGAAGTGGGTGTCACCAGCAGTCCTGAGAGCCAAATGAACCAGCACGAATCACCTGGCAAACGCTGAGCCATTTCCTCAGGTGAAAAGCTTGACCAGATGGTCTCTAAGCTTCCGTCCAGGTCCAATGTCTTTGACTACATCCTGACAACTCCAACTTTACCTACACCTTTTCTTTCCAACATCCCAATAGGGTGGATCCAATGATTAGATAAGTGACTCATACCTGAACACTGCAAAAGAGAATCATGAATTCCAGGCATCTTTTACACATCATAGCCAAGCAATCTGTCCACTCTAGCCCAGAAATGCCTTTGGTGGCAGAACAGTTGTTATTCAAAGAAAAAAAAGTACACTAGGAGAAAAAGTGAAGAAAGCATGTATTTGATTCTTTCTAAAATGTGACCAAATACTGTATGCCAGCCAAAAGATTTTCCATTACAGTTATGTAGTAATATTCATTCAAGTTCTGATTTTCCAAGGTTATTTTTAACCCCCTAGAGTGACAGTATGATTATTCTATTTCACTTTTGTCACTATAAAGTCACGAATTTTCCAAGGTGCCCTCAATTCCAATTGCTTTGACCCAAATTTATTTCTTAAATTTAGGAAATATGATGACTCATGTGCTTAATTATTCCTGGTTTTTTTTTGTCTTTCTTCCCTGATTACAATAACAAATTTGACATGAGAAGAAAAGACTAAAGAGAAGCCCAGATTTTCATATTTCACATCTTTGTATTTGGCAAATACTGTAGTCTCACAAGCTGTCACGGTGACAGAAGAAGTTGGAGACTGACATAAGATTTACTCAGTAAATTGACACAGATACTCAGAGTATTTGGTGACAGTAATGGACCACACACAGTTTAGGGCACCTCGGAGTGAAATCGGGATTGCTCCATTGTTAATGGCATTTCCAAGTGAAGATTCAAGGGTCTCAGTTAGGGGAGAGAGGCCAACCAGGTTCAGGAAGCCAGAAAGTTATTTTCTAGACAGGGCCTTGGTAAGTGGATGAAAGCCTAGTAACTACATGGGAACCACACAGAAAAGAGACTGGAGAGGACACAGCAGGTGATCTGAAATGTCCAGTGGGAGACACAGCACATGTGGATACAACAAAAGTGTTTATTTCTTTCATTTTATTTTATTTTGGTCATAAACAGTAGGATATTTTACCTTTAAATTTTTTAGTACACGTCTTTAAAATATAAGGTGCTTTTTATTACATTAGATTCCTGCTTGGGAAACTGCTGAAAGCTAAAAAGTATCTCAGAAAAAAAACGCATGCACAAAGATTTTATTGTTATATTTAGAGGAATCACATCCTGGCAGAAAGTCACACCAAGATGTCAATTCAAAATGTTTAGTAAAGGAAGACAATATCTTTATAAAGTAGCCTAGAAGTACAGTGCCCAGCAAATACCAAGTCTGACTGGCCACTAAGACTATTTATGGAGCCCAATGAACGCCGGGATCCTCCAGGTTCTAGAACTGGGAGGATAATTAATAGAGTCGGCCTCCATGGGGAGTTAAGGTTGTTTGTTACCACCTTCTGAGTGTCCTGTTTGGGCTAGAAAAATGTCTCTTTTACACTTGTGGATTACACTTGTGTGAAAATCAGTTTGCCTGGCTCAAAAAATGTGCTAGGTACATGTACCAATCCCTCACAGTGACATAGTTATTATGTACTGCAAACATGTACTAATAAAAGTAAAAAAAAAAAAAAAATGTGTCCAGTGAGGTTGAAGCAAAGAATCCACTGCTTTTGCACTGTGCCTTACAACACAGATAAAATAAAGTGGAGCTTTTTTAAGGGTCCGACTTGAATAGCAAAGGTCAGCAGAGAAGGTTCTGCTAATGGCACTTGGCAAAAGGTAAAAGAAAGAAAGATAGTGAGCAGATGTTCTCTATTTAGAATCTGAAAAAGGGAAATTACATTACAGTAGCAGGAATTCAGGTTATATAAAAAGAAAATCTTCCTTCCAATGAACTCTATAAAGCATGGGACCTAGTTATTGATGAACATTGTTATTCTCCTTCCGTGAAGTATTTAAAAATGCATCATATATATGTGTGTTTTAGTGATTTGAATATAAGGTCGACAGAAACAAGAGTGCAAGTCAGACTTAAGTGGAAATATTCAAACTCCTTGAAAGACTGACATCTCTATATATGTGACATTTATTTCATTATAACAATTTTTATAATTTTCATTAAAATCCATTGAATCCCTATAATCCAAAACTTTATGCAAACTTTTCTGTACAAAGTTACTGAAAATAAAAATATTCTCGACATAATTCACAATCAACATAGTCACACAGAATCTACGCAGCATCTCAAGCAAACCTATTAATTTCTAATCAGTCTTAATGAGAATTAATAGTGAAAATGTTATTAGTAGTGAAAATGCCTAGCTGAAATTATATATTTAAGCAATGACTGATATCTATAATCTATATACACAGGCAGAAAATACTATCTTAAGCAAAGTACATTCAGGAAAACTATGTAGAAAATAAAGTAAAAGTAAATACAAAAGAAGTTCTGGAAAGACTGTTAGGAAAGTAATGAGATTTACAGACTGACTAAAAACACCAGAAAAACCTCCAAAGGATATTTGACATTTGGTCAGTCAGTCAGAAGAGACTTGGCAGCTGAACAGGAGAAAATGTGAATCATAAAAGACTCTCTCCTCCATCATACAAGGCATATGAATCAAATGTCTACTAGCTAGTTCTTAGTCTCAGTTCTGAGTCAGTTAACTATGTTATATTTTTGGCTTCATGACCCAACTTAGACTTCCTTTTCTTTCAAATTTTAAGTGTCACTAACATATCAATTTGAGGAAGACTGTAGCAAAGCTCCCATCCATTTATGTGGACCATTACTTTGGCCAGCTCTGTGGCAAAACTGCCATGTCTGTTGCCTGCAGTGGATGTTTTACCTTCCAGCCAAACATCAGGAAGCACAGTCGTGAGTGCTGTAGTAACAGACTAAACAAACTACCTAAAAGGCAGAGTCAGAAGAAGAGGTAAGCAATTCCAAAGACAGAGGGGAACGAGAGTAAAAACCTTTCAAACGCAAGAGTGTACACACCCTAGTCAATGTCACTCTTAATAAAAATATTACTTTCCATTAGCATTTTACTAATATTGCTTTTTAAGAATTTTCTAAATGGCTTAAAGTTCTAATAAGCTGTAAATTCAAAGAACGATTTCAAAATGAGAATTCTTATCCAAAATTTCCATAAATATTCCAAATAATTTGGAACCATTCCATTTACTTAAAGATATACCCATTTAGCCTTCCACTTGAAAGGAAAAATACAAGCAGCTCAAAATATAGGTTACAAAAGAAAAAAGGACACCTATGCAAAGCTACTTTCATTTTTTCTCTTAAGCCTTCCATTATAAACTCGTCTGTCTGTCTGTCTCTCACACACATGCACATGCACGCACACACAACCATCATCTGATCTGTAAAAAGATAGGTCTCCTTTTTAATCCATTGGTACAAAAGAATAAGGTTATTGCCAATTTTAGTCCACTGGGAGAAATTTTACCGTTTGTCAAAAGGGTAGAAGAGCCATTTATATTGTTTACCACCCAATCCTCTATTTTAGATCAGTGATTCTAGCTGGGTCAAACTTAGTGCCTTCTTGTAGAAAAGAAATTTTAACACTCTTGTACTATCTGGAATGAAATTCTTAGACAATATAACTTTCAAATATACTGAATTTTAACAAATCAATAATATCCTAATTAAAACACAGATTTTAAAGGCATATGAAACAAAATCAAGATTTTTAATATGTAAGGGACAATCATAACTACCAGATGCCAGAGAGAAAAGTAAGATACTATACCTACCCCCAGTATTATAATTTTTATATTCAATATCTATGTATGAAGGTTAGATATTATAGTCAGACTAATCATACTTGACAGTTGCATTCCAGAAAAACTTATTAAGTAGTAAAACTTTTCAGAAAATAGTTTTTATTTACATATATAATCAAATGTGTTTCTAGACTCAAATAATTACAAATGGATGTTTCAGTTTCATTAATGACCAAGAAGACCTCCAAGTCCTGCAGGACAGGGGCAAGTCTGTGTTCCAGGAAAGGCAACATATCTAGCTTCAAGCTACTAAAATCAGTTCTAATCATCCTACCAAAATCCCCTTAGAGAGCAGTACCCATGTTTCACCCCCAGACCTGAGAACTCTATGTCCACACACCTAGATCTCTCTGAACCCAAACTAGGTGTAGGGAGAAACACAGAGGGTTTTCTCCATGAAGATTAGAACAGAACCTCCGCGTGCCACTGGAAATACTTTCAGGTTACAAAAATTGGAATCATACAAACTATGTTTTCTACTGCAAGGAAATAAGTTAAAAGTCAACAATGGAAAGAAAAGTTTTAAATGAATTATGCAAAAAATCAAATTACATTTCTACATACCAGCTACAAACAGCTAGAGAAGGTTTATAAGGTACAACTTATAATAGCAAGGAAAACACAAAAAACAAGAAAAAATATATCAAAATATATGAAAAATATCTTAGAAATATATTATAAACTCTTACTAAAATATATTAAAGAAGACCTAAATCACAGTAGACATTTACTCTGTTCACTGAAAGGAAAACTCAGTATTATGATCACATTCATTCTCAAGTAACGTAAATAAGCAACATTTCAGAAAATTCTCACAAGAGTATTTATGGTATGAATTAAAAAATTAATTGTAAAATTTACTTAAAAATAGAAGAAAATTTTGTTGATTGGCTCAGGGAAAGAGAGATGAAGCAATGGTAGAATAGAAAACCCAATAACAAATCCATCCATATGTAAAAATTTTAAAAAGAGAGGATTACAGAGCAGAGGATAAAAGATAAACTGTTTCATATGAGTAAGAATAAGATGAATAAAGCACTTTTTAATTCTAGAAAAATTATAAGGTATATTTATGACTACACTACAAAACCAAATAAGGATATGGACTATAGAATTAATTATGCTAAAAATTGCCCCCCAAAATTAAAAGACAAGCCACAGTAGGAGAATATGTTTGAAATGCATGTAACTAGCAAAAGATATACATACAAGAAAGTACATGTACAAGAATCTTCTGGAAAAACAAAATTTTAATCTCTCCATTTCAGAAATAACTCAAATGCTCATTAATAGTAAAAACTGATAATTAACTAGTACTATATTTTTACAATGGTATACTACACAATGATGAAAATTAACAAACCACTATTTGAAGCACCACAGGTAAATCTTAACATTATGTCGATATAAAGAAGGTGGACTCAAAATCATATTTACTGTATGACTGTATTTATAGTAACCTCAAAAACAAGAAAAACTAAACTACACCTACGTAAAAATACACACATGATGGTAAACTGTAAAGGAAAGCAAAGAGATAAATATACAGTAAAAATAGTGGTTAATCCTAAAGGAAAACAGGGTTGTGATTAGAATGACCATGTAAGGGTTTCAATATTATATTGAATATACGTATATTATTTATATAACCCAATAAAATAGGCAAAAGAATCATCCGACTCAAAAAAAAACAATAAAAATAGTTCAAATTATCTCATAGTAAAATTAAGAGACAAAAATCTTAAAAACAATCAAGGAAAAAAGACAGGTGATCTACAATGAACATTTCTCACAAAATAACATCTTCAGAGTATCAAGGAAAGTATCGCCCAAGGACAATTCTCTACTCATCTACGTTCTTGTACAAGCTGAAACCACTTTTCACACCCACTAGAATGGCTTGTATCAAAAGACAAACAATAATAAGCATTGATGAAGAAGTGGAGAAATCAGAACACTCTAGGAGTGTAAAATGGTTCAGCCACTTGGAAAAAAGTCCCGAATTTGAGGCAGTTCCTCAAATGGTCAAGCACAGAGTAACCATATGAACCTGCTATTTCACTCCTATATGAATTGAAAACATATGTCCAAACAAAAACTTCTACACTCATATTTATATCACAATTAATAATGATAATATCCAAAAGATAAAAACAAATGTTCATTAACTGATGAAAGTATAAATAAATTTATGTGGTATATCCTCTTTTTTGTGATATATCATCATAATGGACTATTATTCAGTGTTATGGTTTATATCTACCCACCTTA
This sequence comes from Hystrix cristata, assembly GCA_004026905.1. Lineage (NCBI taxonomy): Eukaryota > Metazoa > Chordata > Mammalia > Rodentia > Hystricidae > Hystrix > Hystrix cristata. Next base: position 209,871 of record PVJO010000401.1, on the reverse strand, counting down.
ATGCCTCATGTGCTCACGGATGGGGCTCTTGGAAGGTCATTGGATCATGGTGGTGTGATTCAATCATCAGTAGCTAAATACAATGTTAGGAGATGAAGGCTTGCTGGAGAAAGGAGGTCACCTGGGGCATGACCCAGAAGGGTAGATTTCCCTCCCCAGTCCCTCCTTTCCTCTCTGCTACTGCACCATCAGGCCAGGGGCAGCTCTCCTTACCATTTCCCTCTACCATGCTGTTTCTTCTTGGGAGCTGGCACACCCTGGCTGAAACGTGAGCCAAAATAAAATAAACCTCTCCTCCTTCAAGTTGTGTCAGGTGTTTGTTTCAGCAATAAGAAGGAGACTAAGACACTCAGCCATAAAAAGAAATGAAGCATAGATACATGCAACCATATGGGTGAATCTTGAAAGTTTTTTGCTAAATGAAAGAAGTCAAAAGACATAAAAGGTCATATATTGTATAATTCCACACACATGAAATATTCAAAATTAGTAAATGCATAGAGATAGAAAGCAGCAGAGGAGTTGGGGAAGTGAGGGGAAAATAGGTAGCAATTGCTAATGGATATGGAATATCTTTGGGGTGATTCAAATATTCTAAAATTTTATAGAGGTAAGGCTTGAACTCTATGAATATGCATTTTAAAGGGATGGCTTTATGGTATGTGAGTTATACTTTAATAAAACTGTTATTAATAAAACAATTTAAAATACTGCTTCAAAAGCACTTCTATGACTAGGTAGTCGAATGAAGCATACAGATAATCTATGACTAAGCATTCTATTCCTAAGTATACAAGTCCAAAAATTCTTGGACAGTTACATAATGAAATCTCTGAAAATGTTTATCATAATGTAATATGTAGTGCTGGAAAGTTGGTGATATTGGTGGTCATCACATTAATTAAAAATGTGTGCACAAAAATATTCATTTCACAAAAACACACATAAATGAAAAGGTACACATTAAGTACATTTAAACAGTTGCCTAAGAAGTGGGGAAAAAACAGGAACACTGCAGATAGAACCAAAAGAGGATTAATTAAATTCCATGACATACATTCATCATCTTAAAAGAGTAATAAAATAAGAATGCCGGAGAATCAAAGAACCAGGATACCTGGAAGTAGATGCGTAAATCTGGACTTTTATGCATCCTAGATACATGATTCACAAGGGCAGGGTGATCCCATCTAATGAACCAGGGCTGGGGTAGATACAGACAATGTGTACAACCTGTTATATTTATACCTCCAGAAATGCTCTTGGGCTCAAAATTAAGTAGTTTACTGACAGTCATTTAGCTAACTGTGAAAATGACTTTATCAAATAAAATTGATTGCTAAATCCACCTCCACAACAGTCTTGCCACAATGTTAAATATTTTTGTTGGTTTCATAGCCATGTTCCTTTAATCACTCTATTTATTCCTTTAAAATTTCTTTACCATATTATTCCCTCTATCTTGTCTTTATTGACTAGTATAAAGCTCCATCTCCACCTACTTGGGCTTTATATGTCTCCCTACCCAAAACTGGCACTAAAATTATATTACCCACTATTTTTGTCATCAGCAAAAATTATTCAGATGGATTTCTGGTTTTGTTTTTTTTCCCCACGCCCTTTGGTCATACCATTTTTAAAATATACTTTAAAAGGAAGTTCTTCCTTATTATGATCTCTTTCACTAGAATACCAATCATCAAACAGAGTTCTAAGAAAATTGGTGTTATTTCCATTAAAAATGTAATTTCATTTCTAAGATATAACATTCTTTTCTCTTCGGATAAACTTCATTTTGTTTCCTAAAATTGTCACTAGTTCCAGCACAGTTTCTCTGGCTTACTGAATATGTGGTACAAGTTGAAATTGTTTCCAGACTTCTTGCTATTTTTGTATTAGTCATCCGACCAAATTCTATTCAGCATACTCTTCGCCTAGAGACAAATTTCAGACAAACATCCTACCTCCAAGAAGTAAGAAGCAATCATAACTGGGATGTCTGATTTTCAGAGGAATTCCATTTGTTTGACAGTGTAAATTTGTTGTGAATGAATTGTTTAAAATAAGTGAAACTCAACAATAAGTGATTATATGCTATTGGAGGATATGCTATGCTATTTGGAGGATCAAATTATGAAGACTACAGAAAAGGCCACAAAATGAATCGCTTCTTTTTTAGCAAACAAATATTTAGAAAAATTGCCTCTGTTAGTGGCTATTTTGTGTAAGTTTATCCATTGAAATATATCTAACACATTAGATACAGAAATGGTGTAGCCTTGGTCAAGATAATTTTATGTAAGTCAGATTTGGATGTTAGATCCAGCTTTGTTATTCAGTAGTTGCTTAAATTCTCAAAGCCTTTGTTAAGTAAGCATATTAAATATGATGATCATTTGTGTCCCAAAAACTTTATGATACTCGGGAACCAAGGTCTATCCTTATCTTAATGGAAAGCAATAAGGGACTGGAAAACAAACTCCAACTCCAGTACCTAACCATTTTCACAGTACAGTAGTTCTTGGCTAAAGTTCTTGGCTAAACTAAAGCCCTTCCAATATTTCTTTCTATAATGTAGTTAGAAAACAGATGATCACTTTTCTTTGGATGGAAAAAAATTAATTCCATACTTAAATACAGCTAATAAATCATACCTCGCATTTTTTTCTCCAGACTCAAAAGTTACAGACTTTCCTTAAAATTTTCACTGTTCAAAAATTTAACCATGTAATAGGCTTTCCTGTGATCCTACCTCAAGTTTTCTAGACTTTAACTCTAGAGTTCAAAACCAAACAAAGAAATTCATGAAAGACTGAGGAGAGCCAAATATTATACTCCACTGGTTTGAGCACATGGACGCATAGTATAGTTATTTCAGGGAGAAAATTTTTATTCCTTGTCTATCAAGACCACCTATTTTGTGAAATAATTATAATTTTCGCTTTGTCCAGAACATCACTGTAAATGACTGGGTGGTTCTCCTCTACCATCCACAAGCCGAAAGAAGGCACAAATAACTCTTCTTGGTAATAGTCTCCAAACTACGTAGGTAGGTCGGAATACTGGTTATTTTCTGATATCCTACAATAGCAGAGTAGCTATATTTTATGCTTTGTGGATGAAGCAGTAGATAGATCAAACTGATATGACAGAAGGCATTTTGTTGTGCTTTTTAATTTTTTTTTTTTTTTTTTTTTTTTTTTTTTTGGTGCTGGGGATTGAACGCAGGGCCTTGCGCTTGCTAGGCCAGTGCTCTACCACTGAGCTAAACTTCCAGCCTAGAAGGCATTTTGATGACAGAAAAAGTATGGAAAACTTTAAATGTATGAGATACGACTCAAAAGTTATTCCTTGCTGCCACTTGTTAATCAGTGTGCTCTCCATCGGTTATTACTTAACTTCGCTGGCATTAGTTTTCTCAAATGCAATTACTAATAATGAGCCACCACCTCACACTTGTTAGACTGGCTAGTATCAAAAGGACAAAGATAACAAGTGTTGTCAAAGGTGTAGTGAACAAAAAGACCAGGTATAGGATTGGTAGGTATATAAAGTAGTCTCGCTATTACAGAAAAGAAAAAAGGAGGTTCCCCAAAAGTTAAAAAAAAGAACTACCATATTAACCAGGAATCTCACTATTGGTATATTCAAAAGAAATGAAATCAGTATGTTGAAGAGGTATCTTCTACATTCATTGTAGCATTATTCACAATAGCAAAAAACATGGAATTAGCATTGTGTCCATCATAAAACAAATGAATAAAGAAAATGCACAAGAAGAAATGCTGTTGTGTTTGTCAACATGGATGGACATTTTCCTAAGTGAAATAAATCAAGCACAGAAAGTTAAATATTGCATAACCTCTCTTTTATGTACAGAATCTAAAAAAAGTCAAAGTCATATATATATATATAGTTCAAGTTTCATTTGTCAATGAAAATGAGATTGAAATTCTAACCAGATCATTGAAGTATAACCCAGACGTGCGTTATTCTCTGGCCAATTCTGGGTAACTCTCCAATAGCGTTAATACAGAATTAGACCCACCCAGTAGTATCAATAGGAAATCCATTAATAGTAAGTATATTATAATTTGGGTTTTTTACTGAAGATATACAGCTGGCAGTGGTGGTGAATGCCTGTAATCCCAGCACTTGGGAGGCTGAGGCAGGAAGATTGCTGTGAGTTTGGGGCCAGCCTGTGCCACATAGTAAGTTCAAGGGCAGCCTGAACTGCACAGTAAGATCCTGTCTCAAAAGAAAAAAAGAAAGAAAAAAGATTTACAAGGTCTCGGGTCGTTACATTACAAAGCATTTACAGTTTCTCTTATTTTCACTCAACGTTCTCTGAAAACGTTCCCCCAGACTGTGGTCCCACGGTCCATCTATTGCTCTTGAGTTCAGCCTTACAGGTACTCATCTCCATCTTCCATCCATCCCCCTTCACAACCTTGATTGTCCCACCCTTTGTTACATAGCCAATTCAGCCCCATGGCCTCTGCTTAAAAATCACCAACCTTCCCCTGGCAAAGTGCTCAATAAAACACAGAATGCACTAGACAATTATAGGTAACATTATTTCTTCTACTACAAAAGCAGAGATTACTTGATAAATCTTACTTTCTGTGATTCATCCCAGTTGTAAATGCACCAAAGGGAGTTTTTTTTAATCCTGATAATAAATAACAGCAAATAGCAAATCATGGTATTTTAATCCTGACATTACTTCTATTTTCTAGCTTTACAATTTGTGATATCACATATTTCTAGTGTCCATAGTCAAAATGTACAGTAAAAAAAAAAAACCCAAAACCAAATGCGTCAATACTCCAGAGCAAGAACCGTGAGCATAGGTAGGCATATTTTTATTTTTTTGAGCATGTGCATAGTTTTATCTTTGCCTAATCCAGATATTTTCTTTATTCGTGATATTTCAGTTTTTGCTCTACTGAATGAATCATTTCTAGAAAAATAACTCTGAACTGGGGAAGCTCTTCTAAAATTTTAATTCTTTTGACTGTAGTAAATCAAGTATTGGCCATACAAAAGTAAATCTTACTGACATTCTACATAGTTAACAAGAAAATAATATTTTGATTTACCTATTTTTCTATCATATGCACACCTGTTTTTGCATGGAAGTTTAAATTGCATAACATTTGGTTCCTAGACTATATAATTTTAAATGTTAGCAAAATATTTTATTAGTACTAAATTATTCTCATGAAAGGAAAATACTGCTTTCTAAATATCTGGGGCACATTTTTCTAATATGACATTTCAGCATCTTTTTTCAAAATAATATTTATGTGGTAAATTAATGTATAGATACTTGTTGAAACCTGGAATATAACCTTAATTATATTGTTTTTCAAATAAAAGTGAATCATTTCTTCTGAAAGTCTAATCCTTTTTTTTTCTAATCCTTTTGAATTAATGCTACTGCCCATCATTTAGAGGCAAATTTTATGGATTACCAATAATTTACTTCATATATTAAGCCTTTCCGTCAAAACGTCAACTAATCTATTAACCGAAAATACATAAGAATATTTTGTTTCTAAATACCAATTCTCTTTTTGAGTTTTTAACAAGCCAACGTGACAAATCAATTGATTTAGTGTTTGTATTAGGTTGAGCATTACAAAATTGCCACTTTATAGGTCAAAACTGGCTGAATAATAGAAATTTAATATTGTTCAAACTTAATTATTTTTTCATCTCAGAAAAAAATATTCACACATCTTCCTTGCTACAGTTACTTATGAAGCTGCTGGAATTGTGGCGGCCTGTCTCACACAGTCCTGCACTCACCGCCTATGATTTCCAATTGTTATCTCAGCCAAGCCAACTTTCACATTTTTTTCTCCAAATTAGGTGTGTAGTCTGAGGGCGGAGTTGGGGTTGGGTACGTGCTGGGACTTCTAGTCACTGTGTGTAATGACCGCCACATGCGATTTATCAGAATGTATGTCTGGTGAGTTATCTTGCGCCCTGTTGCTTACTTACAGTAAATTGCCCTTTATGTGGTTAAGGACATAGAAAAATTTGGGGATCTTTTCTTGCTTTTATGAATGACATCAGATTTCTGAAGGATTACTGAATGTATCCTGGAGTTCTCAAGTTCATGCTTACCACACTTTACACAATTATTATCTGATTGCCACATTCAAGTTTCCCTGGGGAGCTCTTTCCATATGACTCATATTGCAAAAGTTTAACTCAAGACCATTTTATAAAGCACTTTAAAAGTATACTTAAACATCTTACTTTTCTTTTAACCTTCTTATTTACCCCCCTTTTCCCTATCTAGTGTACAGGTACAAAATAACCATGTTGATTATGATCATTATGTATACAATGTACCAACACATGTTCTTGGTAAAAATTTAAAAAAAAAGTATACTTAAACAAAAGTCAATTTCTATACTGTTTCTAGAAAATACAATCAAAACTTAGATTTCATATATTTTAAAATATAAGATCTTTCCTGTGCAATGATATATTGTCTTCTTTCATACTTTCTAGTTGTTTTCAAAATGTTTGAGTTCTCATTTGATTTATACTTTACCTATTATTTGAATTTCCTGTTCAATTGCCACAAATTATACTTAACTATTAAGTTTTTATTAGTATTTTCTAGGGTAGAAATGTCATATCCCACGAATGCTCATTATCATGGTTTAAATTGATATTTGAAGTAAAATAGATGAATTTGAACCTCATCTTTGCCACAAACCAGCTGTGAAACTTTAGAGACACTATTTTGCCTCACTAACTTTGTTATTTTTCATTTGTAAAAACAGTAAAAGTTTTATGTAGAAATGAAACTAAGTAACAAATATAAAATGCACAATTTAATGATTGATCTATATTAATTAATAATTAAAGTACTAAATATTAGTACTTACTAACATTATTCATTCAATAAACCAAAACAAGAACCCCTGTAATCAAACATCTTTTAGTTATCTAAAGGCTATCTGTATATGTGAATAAGTCATTCAAACTGGTCTTAACATGACCCCACGATTTTTCAAAGTACATCACACAAGTTAGGTGAATCAAGTGAGCAAAACCAAGTATGGCCTATTTAGCTACGTAACAGGTTAAAAACTCAAAGGCTGGTTATTAACCCATGAGTTGAGGTCAATAGCCATAAATCCGTATTACTATATTCCTTAAAAGCAAAACATGGGGCTGGGGATTTAGCTCAGTGATTAGAGTGCTTGCCTTGTAAGCACAAGGGCCTGAGTTCGATCCCCGGCACCACCAAAAAAAAAAAAAAAAAAAAAAAAAAAAAAAAAAAAAAAAAAAAAAAAAAAAAAAAAAAAAAAAAAAAAAAAAAAAAAAAAAAAAAAAAAAAAAAAAAAAAAAAAAAAAAAAAAAAAAAAA
>PVJO010000401.1:0-202376 GCA_004026905.1 Hystrix cristata | reverse complement strand
TTTTTTCCCTTCAGGAAAAACCAGAATCTGTTTGGTTTCTAAAATGGATGGATATCAAGCAGTCAATAATGTCCCACAAACATTACTTTTACAACTAGAAATAAGGCATTTTTAAAACATAAAGTGCCATTCCCAAAATGCCAGAGCAGACCCTTGAGAGAAGTTCGAACAAGAAGAACAATGCTGTGTGGTGTGGGCAGTACTGACCATAAAACCAGCACAGACAGGTGTGGCCAGTAGAAGACACTGTACTGATCAGAGAGACACGCATCAGTATATATCGAGAACGGTCAATAGGAAAAACAAGCCGTGCACAGGGTGAGTTCACTAAGTCCGGCATGGGGCCAGCGGAATGTCCTGGAGGGATAAAAGACTCAATCTCATTCTTAGTGGTTCACGAAAGAAAATGTTCAATACTGAGAGCAAACTACAAGCATACAGAGAAATTAGGCTCCATGGGGCACAGAGAATCAGCCACAACAGTGGAATGTAGCAAAGAAAACCTGGGTCCAAAAGTCCACTTGAATCAAAGTAGATTTCTTACTTGGAGCAAAGTGGAAGCCGAGAGGCCCTGCGGCCAGTCAATCAATCTTGGTTTGAAGTTTCTTACAGGACTGGAATGACTCGAGTGAGAGGCCACCAAAAGGTGAGTCAGGACCTGGACTCTGGGCACCCCGCTGAAGTAAATGCAAACTCTCAGGAAGGTGAATACAAACGGACAGATTTATATCTAAGTTAATGTTGGACAGAATGTACCTTAAATATTTCTCAGTGAATTCTTTGGTTCCAATTCAAATTGTCTTTTAGATATTATAACCTAACAGTCCAAAATTTCTTATAAATATATTTAATCAGGAATTGCTATGAAAATGGCTTCCTTAAGGTTGGTTCCAGAAATCTGACCCAAACAGGAAATATATCTGACTGTGAGTGTTGCCACAACCTAGAGGTTGCATATATGTGTGTGCACAAATAACTGCATTTCAACTAAGTTTCTGCTGAATAAATACAAAACAATATTAGTCAAGTTTACTTTTAAAAGGATAGGCACTGCTTCATCCTACTATGCTTGAAATTACTACACATATTCTCTATTCTTCATACAATTATTTTAAAATACATTTCATGCCTTATTTATTTCTTACATTTTGCAGAATAATCGAGGAACACGCAATAAGAATTTATGTTTTACAGGTCTTAATGATAAAACATAAAAGGACAAAGCTCATAACTTATTCCAGAGAATTTTCCTAATTCCTAATTATAGGAATTCCTAATTCCTAATTTTCCTAATTATAGTGCCAAAAGGAACATCTCTAGACAATGTTGTTTCAATCATTTCTGTATTTTCCAGAACAGAGTACAAATCTATATTCAGGCAAATATTGTGAAATACTTCTAATATACACAAGTTAAATAGCCCTAGGCTCAAATTTAAGGGACTTCTATAAATCTTAGAGATAAGACTCAAGCAAACCATTTCCCAGCAAGAATATAATTCTCAATCAAGAAGAATCAAATAATTCATTCTGAATTTATCTGTAGTTCCCCCATACTTACAAAGCACAGGATTACAATTTATCTTCAACTACCAATTTTGACGCTATTTAGTAAGAATATTATTTTTATTTTGTAAAATATAAAAGTGAGTTTAAAACAATATGTGCTTGAACACTGTGTAATATAATTGCACACCTTAGAATAAATTTGAATATTTATCTTTGTTTTGTTTCACTGAGACAGGGTGTTACTATGAAGCCCAGTCTTGAATTCATGATCCTTCTGCCTCAGCCTCCCTGGTGCTGGGATTACAGACATGTGCCTGAAAGTCCAGCTGAATGTTTATCTCTTAATTTTTACATAAACACTAAGAGTTGGCAGGATGGGTATTATTATTACTTCTACTTTACAATCAGACCTGAAATGCAGACAAATCAAGTGATAAGCCACTAACATATAACTAGTAAGTGGTGGAAATGACCAAGATACTTAAGTAGAACTGGGCCAGAAAGCCAAAGTTGTTCATAATAAGAAATAAGTGTCAAAGGAGCTTAGATTTTATGCATCAAACCACTGACCTCAAAAGGCCATGAGGCTATGAATAACCAGGAAAGAACGACAGCTGTGTGGCCTGCTGAGTATAAAATTGCAATGAATGATGCTGCTTATGAGTAAAAAAAATCTTGAGCTTAGTGAGTATTTAATAGACAGTGCCAGAAAATATGAGACTCCAAATAGTGACTAAAGAAGGATAAAAACACCATTGTCATCAACGCATCTTTATGTTTGCTTCACAAGGCAAAGAATCTCAGTCCCACATCAACATTTTAATTAACAATTACACTCTATGATCCAAATAGCTACTAGTGAGATTATCCCTAAAAATAACAGGTTCAACTGTCTACAAAAAATCAATTCATTCAGAAAATATTTACTGAGTATGTACCATATACAAGACTTTTCTAAGGCTGTGTAACACTGTACAAAACCAAGTGCTTGACCTTTTGAGACTTCTAAGAGCGACAGTGAAAAGAAACTATTAATTATATAAGTGCCACTCAGAAGAATAAAAGCAAAGGAATGCCCGGAAGGCCTCTCTGAGGAGGTGATCTGGGCAGAAGCTGAAGGAGGTGAAGGAAGGAGGTGGGCAAGTGGGTGACAGAACACCACAGGCAGAGTAATGCAACTAACTGCAAAGGGTCCTGGACAGGAGCCTGCTTGGTATACAACAATGAATATCTTTCTCTCATTAGAGAGGGAGGCAATGGGACAAGCCCGAAAGTAGTGGGCAGCAATGGGAGTCAGTTGACTGGTGCTGCGGCAAGAAATTTATGTCATAAAGTTTCATACATTCCCGAAGGATAAAAATGGAGTGTGGTGTAAAAAGCACAGTATCACAGCAGGCCACGGAGTCCCTAGTTGCAGTCAAGGCACAAATTGTTGACACTGGTGAGAGGAGATTTCCACCCATCCTGGGCTTTGTTAGTGTTCTCATCTTATCTGCTGACCACCAGTTGAACTCCAGGAGCCTTCATAATGTGGACTGCCCCCTGCCACCTTTACCACCACCAAAGGGAAGTCCCTGTGTTGAAGGTTATAATTAGATACATGTATCAAAAATCTAACAATACTGACTTATGAAAAAAAAAGTGTGTTTTCCTAACACTCAAGTTTAGAAGTTAACAACCTTGTGCTACTAGAACAACAGCACAATGTCATCAGCCTCTTCCATTGCCTCAGGATCACCAGAAGGTGATCCCACTTCCGGGACCCTATCCCAAGAAAGATAAATTTCCAAAAGATCCCCAGTGAAACCTACACCAGATACCTATAAAACTCTCATTTTCCTCCTCGGTGGCCAGATTTGTCAGCCCCAAAGAATCTGGAAGCTCATCTCTCAATAAAAAGGAACTCAGAGCACTGAGGGACTATAATACAAACAACTATCACTCAGAAGTCAAGTAAAAGGCAAAAGATCCAGATTCTAGTTAATCAGCAAGCACTACTGGTGGATAAAGGGTTCTTTGCCCCCCAAATCTTTATACAACAGAGACAGAATTTGTGACCCTGTTCTATGAAACACATTAACATTGCTATTATTAATAATCAAAACATGAAAATATAATAAAGATCAAATAAAAATTCATGACATATAATTCTCATACCTCTACACTTTCACTTTACTCATCTTTGGAAATACATAGCTGTCATGTCTGTGTCTAGATGTTCTATATGTTCTATAATAATATGTCATATTTTCTGTTAAAAATTTCTAGAGCAACAATGACTACAGTCTTTGAAAGTTATTATTTCATTAAGGAGATAAGGTTTCTTACATCCTTAAGTACAAACTTCCACTTTTTTACTTTCTAGAATATAAGCAAGATTCAAGGGCTGCCTATTCAATTTAACAAATGCATACATTTGCCTCCTGTATTAACAAAATATTTAAGTATTTTAAATGAAAGAGAATAAAAAACTATGAAATGTTCATTTAGGGAAGCACAGCATTGAACTAGTAGATGCCGATGACTTGTTTGATATTGATAAAGAGGAAGGAATGGAAAGAGAAAAAAATAAGAAGGAAAGAGGAAAAAGAAAAAGAAACCAGAAAGGGAAGTAATGATGAGGGAAGAGATGAGAAAGAGAAAGAGAGACAGACAGACAGAGAGACAAAGAGGAAGAGACAGAGAGAGAGAGACAGAGAGAAAGAGACAGACAGAGAGACAGACAGAGAGACAGAGACAGAGAGAGACAGAAAGAGAGACAGAGAGACAGAAACAGAGACAGTGAGACAGAGAGAGACAGAGAGAGAGACAGAGAGACAGAGAGAGGGAGAGGCAGAGACAGAGAGACAGAGAGAGAGGAAAACTTTAAGGAAGAGAAAAGGCCTAATAACTCTTGAAAAAGGAAGTGTGAGACCAGTGTAATTTTTGTGGTCTTCCTTCAAGAAGCCATCTCTTCAGTCTGATCATGAGACAGATAATACAAAATTACTAATTCATATATTCTATAAGATACTTGACTATTATTCCTCAAAACTATCAAGATCATTAAAAACAAGGAAAATCTGAGAATCTGTCACTGCAAAAAAAAAAGAACCAAAAAAGACATGTTAAGTACATGTGACACAGTCTCCTAAATGAGATCCCAGAATAGCAAAAGGATGTTAGGTAAAAACACAGGGCATCTGAATAAAGTCTGGACTTCTCTCAATAATAGTACAATAATACAGTACTAGGTTTTTCCTTATGACAAATATGCCATGCTGATGTAAGATACTAACCATGGAGCAAATTAAGTGAGGAATAAACGGACACTCTCTGTTTTATTACCACAAATTTTTGTCAGTAAAATAGAATCATTCTAAAGCTTATTTTTAAAATACAGACCTGGAATTCACTCTATAGCAACTTTTAAAAATACCACATGAATCTATAGTCTGTCTCTAATTTGAACCACATTAACCATTAATCTAAAAAAAGGTACAAAAATTGCATGCTAATTAGAGAATTATGCTGCTTAGTCCAACTAGTCAGAAGAAAAGTCAAGGTGCTGGCAACAGAAGGCATCTTTCCAGTTCCCTCAGAAACTGGTTGGCCTTTCTTGAACAGGCTCCTCTGTTCATAATCAGAAGAGTGAAACAGTGTCATGCTTAATACAGGAAATACACAGAACATCATCTTCATATCCTTCACATTAAGTCTGAACACTGACAACTGCAGACATTTTTAAGAATGAAGCAGGCCCATAGTTTCTATCTCTGGAGTCAAGCATTCCTGACTTCACTACTCACTGCCTCTGTTCCCAGGAGTGATTTAAATTTTGTCATCTTGTTTCCTAGTTTTGAAATAGAGTTCATAATGCAACTCACGTCATAGGTTCACTGTGTGATTTACATGAAAGAATGCACGGAAGTCATTTAATACACAGCTTGGCAGATAGCTCTCAAAAAATATTGGCCAGATTTTTTAATTTCTGTAAAAACTTTTTCACTTGTAGTCATTAGAGCTGTTTACCAGAGTCCTGGTTCCACTCCAGGTACCTGGTTAATTTTCCTTTCTGTTACCTTTGTGGTTAGGTAGGAAGTGTGACTTCCAGCCAAAAGACTGAACAAAGTGGTACAAGTCACTTCCAAGGCAACAGGAATTCCTGCAGAAGTTCTTCCCTCTGGCAAGGGGACCACACATACGAAGGAAATACATGGCCAGTCACTCTGTCATCCAGAGTCCCTGAGTAACATTGGTGAGCAAGACCCACAATAAAAACACAGGGCGAGTATAAAATAAGGCTTTCAGATACTCGGTCAGTGTCTCTGATAAGCATCAGAGCACAGATCTGATAAGCATGGCCTAGCCTAGCCTTCTTGACATACTTGAGTTCTCAAATTAGGAATAAGCTCTTATAACATAGTATTCAAATTAATATGCCATACTGAAAGTCTTTTATACAAACCTGGTGCTGAAAAGCTAAAGATTATAAGAATGTCTAGTTCAAATACAAGAGAAATTGCCTATCTTATATAAAAATATCAGAATTCTTCAAACCCTTTGAAACACAAAAATGTTTACTCCATCATATTTCCCATGCTACTCCACAGTTTTCTCCACACCTAAGAATCTTCTAAAACTTAACTTGATAGTCATAGTTTAAAAAAAGAAAACCAGAATATGTGCTCAATTATTTGGAAAATGAAAGTCTCTTTATTTTATTTTTAGTATTTGAATGCTCCTATTCAATGGCCATTCATTCTTTAATATACCAGCCAAATATAGCCAATTCTTATAAACCAAAGGATTGGCCAGTACAGAAATCATGCTTGGATAGCAAGAACTTTTTAATGTGTTTCATTGTTTTGGATAGGGTCATCCTTGTTATCTTTTTTCTTTTGTTATCTCTCTTCTTTTATAATATCCATATGGACACCACTGAGTTAGCTTCTTCTCCTATTTACTGTTATGTAAGGAGGTATGTGTGCATGAGTGTGTGTGTGTGTATAAGTGAAAGAAAGAGGGGTAGAGAAAAAGGTTCAGAAAGAGGCTCAGAAAGAGGCCTCTGGATGTTGTCTTTCAAACAGGGGAAAACAATAAAAGCACAGAGCAAGGCAGGGTGAACCCCGCCACAGTTGTTGTCCTCGAATATGAGCATCTGTCTTCCGAGACAGCCCTCCAAGGCTGGAAAAATCACAACTCTATTTTACCTAACGAAGTCCTGGACCCATAAATACCTAGAAACAGCTTATAATTCCAGGACCAGCACCTTCAGAGAAAGTCAAGACAATGTGAAAATGTCCCTTGAGTTTTGACTACTAATAACCAACATCCATAGGACAATTTTTCCATCTGAACCATTTCATTTGGTGCTCACAAAAATCTCATAATATAGGCAAGACAAAAATTTTATTTTTTTATTATAGAGAGAAAAAATTTGAAGTTAAGATGAAATAACTGATTTCCAGAAGGTCAATACCATGACTACCCCAGCAGGGCTAGCAAGGTCCTGAATCATCTACTCCATCTCTTCCTACCAGCAACTCTGTTTCTGATCCAGAATAGCATAGAAGACATAGTTTCTGAGTTCCTGGGGAAGTAGAATGTTAAAGTAAAAGGGAGCAGAGTTTTTAAAGACATGTGTGCCTGAGGAAATGCCTTTGATAAAACAGAATGTTCTTTTATTTTTGCTTATTTTTCTCTTATGAATTATAACCAGAGAATCTCTCCACAGAGTAAATGAGTGATCAGCTGAGGCATGAGCACTTTAATATTGTGCATATCTCCTCAAGTTATCCCAATGAACACATTTTGTATCAGTACCATAGGATCCCACTTGGCATGTTTCTACTACCTTACCCCACTGGCAGTTGATTTTACTTTGAAATTAAGTGTGTGGGTGTCCTAAGGATGTCTCTGCAGTGGCTCACACATAGTAAAAACAAATGACTAAAGACAAAAGAAAGCACAAAACGGAATGGGGGGCTCAGACTGCACCGTTTGGCATCGCATTTACTAAATTATAGCTAGGCAGCTTATAGTTGAATCCTAACTGTCCATTTTCCAATGGTACTTCTGCCAAACACTAGATCACTGGGGCTGCGTTAAAAAGGCTCAAATACTACATTCAAATTTGAAACATATATACGTCTTATATATTTCTAGTTTTTCAGCTGGCAAACATGAAAAGCACTTTTGAGCAGTAAAAGATGAAGAAATAACTTACAGTGAATGGAAAATGTTAGGAAAGCAAGGGCTAGACAATCCTATGAGTCACTACTGAGATAGCTAAGTGGATAGGGATTCCAGTCCACTCATTAAAGTGTGGGTTGAAATGTTGCTTTCTTTTTCAAGAATTTCCATGGGAGGCACTTAGGGGGGAAAAGAGGAGCTAGTCGTACTTGCCTACAGTTAGAAATGGCCTATTTTGATAGCAGATAGATACTGGCATAATGAGAAGACACTCCAGAGCACAGATGAAATTTACAGTATTTAATGGTTTTTAGAAAACTTTATGGCACTACTTCCAAACTGAGCTGAATCTTTCAGAAAATTATACAGAGTGAGCAAATACAGCTTTTAAACTATTTTTAACTTACTTCTGGGCTCATAAGTTACATGTGGAGTTAGCTTTGCCTAAAATTGAAAATCTTAGAACATTTATTTCTAGCAAAGCAGAAAAATATTCTAAGGTATGAGATGATTGCAGATTGACAATTTTGTTTGTAAGAACAAATCATTACCTATTATTCTTAAAAAAACAGAAGCAAAATGAACCTAGAAGAAACATATGCCTTCTATTATTATACCAAAATACTCATTGCCTACCTCCTGGGGAGAAGATGCTTCATGTTCTCAAGACAATCTGCCCAAATTAGAGAAATGTCCCCTGCAACCTTGAGAGGCATGTTGTGCAAGTATAGAGAGTAAATCTGGTTCTGTCACTGATTATCCTGAAGTTTCAGTGCCCTCCACGAAAGTGAGAGAAAAATAGTAACTAATGCTAGTGGTATTTTAAGAATTATGCAATGACTATATGCTAAAAAGTCATGCTAAATAAGATTTAGAGCCATACACATATAGAACAAAAAATCATTCTAATTCATCTTTCTCATATATCTCAAAAAGCTCTATTCTCTTAATCTGACTGAAAACTATGTAAAATCCTATTTTGGGTCACTTACTTTCGACATCTGTTTTACTCATGCTCCATAAATTAAACAGGAAATCTACTAACTAGATTTTTATCTATCTGAACATTAAGTGTAATATTTACCTAGTAATTTCTCAAACTCTTCAAACATATAAAACTTTGGTTGTATTTCACCTTTTATGGTTTCAAACTAATCAAAGTTTGCCAAAATTGTGTAGTACACAAGTGCAAGAGACAAAAAGCAAAAGCACTAGGGAATCCAACAGATGTCAAGAACAGTCTCACAGAGAAAAAAGATGAGAAAAGAAAGTATGCCCCCTGCTGTTTATGAAGTGAATGAAGACCCAACAGTATCTGAATACAGGAATTTTAAAGGGGGAAGGAGGGCAGGGTGCCTCCCTTTAATTTCCTGGATTTTGATCCCAGCATGTTGTAACAAGTTTATAACCCTGTCTATATAATGAAAGCTTTCACAGGCAAGCCTAGTCTTTGTCTTTCTCCTCTGCATATTATAAACGTGTGAGCTTGTTTATCTCGTATTTGATCTTTTCAGCACCTGAAGGTAAAAGGATGACGTGTTCCTAAATATGATTGTGTATTAATTAAAAAGCACTACGTGTAATATCAAGCAGTCGATAATGTGACTGCTTGGAGATAAAACAGAATCATGTGAAGCATATTTATTCTTTCTGCCATTAACCTCACATTACATGTAAGAGCCTTGGTAAATTGACAGGAACGCCAGCATTACTGCCTATTAGCCTTATTGTCTCATTGTAATTCTATGAACTACCAAATATCTTTTCACATTAGTCAGGATAGTCATTTTATACATTCAAGGTTCAGTTAAAATTAATAAGTAGTGTAATACAGTGATTATGACCATTGACTCTGAACCTAAATCTCACCTGTACAGCACTGCATGAACTTGGGCTCAATATTCAATGTTTATGTTGCTATTTGTTATCCACTAAACTTGGATCATATTTATAGTTATCTCACTGGGTTGTACATGATTTAATATATGTAAAGATTTGTGTCTGACACAAGTGAATACAAGCATCAATATATACTATTATCATCCCTTCACTTTAATCTATTACTGCCACAATGCTTTATGCAGAACAAAATTTTTAGACTGAAATAATTAAAATATACTAGAACAATCTCTAATATTCAAGAGTTATGTACTTACAGGAAGAAAATAACAATTATTTGCTGATATATATAAAAGTAGTTTTAGGAAAAACAAGAGATCTATACCATATTGAAGAATATGAAGAAAGAGTGTTATAATGATGTAGTGTTGATGTAAACATTTTTATTTAAAAAATAACAACAAACCTAACTCAAGATGGTTTTACAACCTAAAGAAAATTAACTAGTTTACCTAACTAACAAAACTCCAGACATACCAACTAAAGTTGAATACAATATCTCACGTCCTGGCTGCAGGTTAATTCTAAATCTGAAGGCACAGGCATCTTTCCTGAGAGCCCTATCTCTATCATTGGATGAACTTGGGCCGCTGGTCTGCCGCCTTTGACAAGGAAGACAGAATGCACTAATTAGTTTAACTTCTCTGAAAACACATAGGCCCCCAAATGAAGTCAGAATAGGAAGAAACTATTTTAAGAAAACTCAAAAAATATTGATCTGTCAAAACTTAATTAGCAGGTAAGTGGAATACAGTCAAAATTTCAAGTGTTTTTGGAGGGTCATTTTATAATCATTCAGAATGCTAGAAAAATACACATGCAAAAAAGAAGCTAATTAGAGGAGGAAAAAAAGAGTATGTTGGGAATGGCAATTTGATCTACTGCAAGAGCAGTTTAAAGTAGAGTCTTTAGGAAAACAACCAGACTGGAAAGTAAACTTAAGAATGAATTCATCATGATAGAATAGAGACAGCACGCAGTACACAACTCTTTCAAGAAGTTTCCCTAATCAAAAGAGAACAAAGAGATTTGAGAAATTTTGTTGCCACACACACACACACACACACACACACATTATTGTATGTAAAGTGCCTCAAGTACTTTTTGGAAGAAGGTACGAATGGTGTGAAAACAAGAGACAGAAAAAAATATCTCCACATACAGGAAAGGACCCCTTGATGAACTAAGGAACTCATCCAAAATGCACAAACTTTTAAATAATGACTTTGTTCTGCAGGTTCTAAAATACTGGGCTTCATTCTTGGACATTTTAGTAAATAAATATTGTTTCAAAATTTTCTATGCTGCTCTTATGTTCACAGATTATAACACAGTATATCACATTATGATATAGCCAACAAAATTTTCCAAAAAAAAATTTCAAATATTAATACATTTAAGAAATATCATTTTAAACATCATAATGATTCATCTAAATCCTATGGATTGATTCCATAAATCACAATAAGCATTTTTACTTTATGCACTTTGGGTATAGATAGTCTTCTCTTTCAAAAGATTTAAAGAAATCTAAATGTCCTAGTAGATAGCTTTATATTCACTAAAAAAAAAATTAAAGGTTTAAATTTTCACACCTGGTTTCTGGATCAGTGCAGTAGCTGCATTATGTTAACTATATCCTGGCAGGAAACAAAAAAAACAGTTTACTCATTTTGTTGCACATGTTATTTCAACCATTAATTAATTCTCCCAGTTGCCTAAGGACAAAAATGATAAAATCCTTAAAATTATGAAATTCATTTTCATTGTCTCAGTTTTAGTCTCTTATATTTGAAATAGATGATTTAATTCCTGGAATCTCTCCTACAATTTTATTATGACATTTGATTGCATTTTCACATAAATTTAATCATGGATAAACTCTCCCTGAGTGAAATTATTTTTATTTCAAAGTACTTCTAACATGCCGTATTATATAGTTTGTTAGCCATACTCTCAAGGAAACTCATTTGGAAGTTCTGACTCCAAGGTCTAGGTCATTTCTCTTCATCAACGCTTGAATTTTTCTATCTGGGTAAATATTATTCTCATTCTGTATGCCTGAAATTTGTCTGTTGTTTTTCTGTGGACAATTAAGCTTCTTAGTTTAGAAAGGAAATTTGCTATATTCTATGCTGTTTGGGGTCAAATTATTAAATTATGCTGAAAATAGTTGCTTTGGTATATCTTTCATGAAAATCTGGGCATTTTTATTTTCTATAGTTTACAAAAATGAAAGTACACTTCCAATGAATTCGTGTACCATATTTATCACATAATCATAATTATATACTACCTCAGAAGGAAATCATTTTAATTAATGAACAGCTCCAGGGCCTACGAAATGGAATTTTGCATTTCTCTTGACAGAAAAACAACAGTATACCATAAGCCAAGAAAATTCACTAAGTGATATGACTTACAGGAACTAGGTAACCAGATACAATAATTGGCTATATATCCCATAGGTAGGTAAATGCCACGTGTACCATATGGAAGACCACAGTTTAAAACTTTCTGCACTCACTGGTAATTTACTTTGGGGTGAGGAAAAAAACCTACTGAGGATGACGGTCCAGGATTGGTATTTATTTTAGGTAAAAATTTATCTGAGAGCTAGATTGATCTGTAGAAGTCATTGTCAATATCTACCCTCACACCTGACACCATGCGAGAGTCAGAAGAGAAATGCTTGGGAATTGCAGCAGCCAGCAAGCAACTCTCAGCCAGTGGGTGATGGAGTTAGTGCTTAAGTGTGCCAGGCAACTCTTTCCTCATCTGGAATAAGTTTGCAGGATGACTCCCACAATTTCCCAACAGAATAGGGTATGAATTACTCATACACTAAAAAATTAAAATTTCCATAAGACATACCTATGGGAAATCTGTAGTGTTTTCCACATCTTTAAATTTTTAATATTTCTTTGTTCAAGTTCTGGCAACTTTTACAGTAGAACAGTACTAAAGAGGGGAAAATGAAATACAAGAATAATAATGCCAGAAAGTATGTTGTTTCATCAAAAGTAGGATATTGCACTATATCTTTCAGTTACGTGAAATACAGAAAAAAAGTAGTCAAATAACTCGAGAAGTAATAATGTCCGAAAAACATTTTGATGCTTCCCATATGGCATTCACAGAGGTAAATTCTATATATAAAGAGCCTAATTTATTTACTTCACCAAACTCATGGGATCGTTATTATGAATGTCTTGATTTATCTGAGAAGGAAAACATTACACTCAGGGAGTTAACTCATACAAGTTAATATTGCTAGACTGGAGGAACTGAGATTTGGACCCAAGTGTGTTAAACCCAATGTACCTTAAATATCCATACAATGAAGTCAACCGAGTCAAACTAAGTTAAATACTTCTCTCCTCTTCAGGATTTCTGGGAACCTTTAATAAGTTAGTTTGAACTCAGAATCTCCAAAGGAATGAGCAGAATTATTTACAACTATCCATGCTAATATAAAAAAAAATGTTATAGGATATAATTTTTTTCTGAAATGAGAACAAACAAGACAGGAACATTATGTAAGATGTTGTAATAACTGAAGTGAGAAATTTGTGAAATGAACCTGGCAGCAAATATGTACAGGAAACTTTGTATCCTAGAGATAACTGCACAGGAGAAAGCAGCAGTAGCATTTGGCAAGGTGGTGGACTGATAAAACGAAGAATAAAGATAAGCCTTGGGATACCGGATTTGTAAAGGTGTTCAGTGGGCATGCATTTCTGCCTACAAAGTTACAATGTATCACAAAGGTCATGTATGAGAATGTGTGGCCTACTTTATTTCTCTTTAACTTAACATTTGTGATTCGGAGGTCCCAAGGTACCAAGTGTTAAAGCATCATTTCATCACTTTTTGCTAAACTCAGTCTACCTGAGTGATTACAATGACTTCCATTCAGAATGCAATTATATTCTCCTTGTCCCCATTTCCCTTTTGCTGGAGCGGAACACATATGTAATTTATCCCGTAGTATTACTCTAGTATCACTGACTTCCATAATCCCCTTCCCCAGGCCTCCTTCTGAATGTTGTCAGTCCTGACATGGTCTCAGATATCAAATTCTCACAGATCTCTCACCTTCCCACACTACTTGAATGATCTTTACTACTCTATTCCCCCACACTCTCCTCACAGGCACAGGAAAGATTTGGCTGTTCTTTTGTGTCCTGCTGAGGCCTGGAGGAAATTTAGGGATGAGTATGGCTTCAGCACCTCAGACTCTTCCCTTTCATTTCCGGAGGCTGCCACCACACCACAGGAGGGACAGGTGTGAGTCAGGGCTCTTTTGTTTTCATATCCCTGAAACATGGTGTGTGGTGTAAACTAAATTCAATGTCCACTCTATTTCCCTTTCTTTACCTGTAAAATCTTTTTGTCCAGTTTTTAAAACATTGCCCTCCTTCCCCTTAGACAAAAGATGGCCCTATGTTTCACTCTGAATATTTGAGAATGAGAATGGGCTAGAAGTTTGAGTCAGAAAGTACATCAATATTATCACACATCATTCTACCACACAGGGTTTCCAAAGATGCAGAAGAAAATTGGAAAATGGAAATATATTTTTAAAAAGACCTCAAGCTATATTGTAACCATGAGAAAAATTAATAGTCTTTTCCAAGATGGAAATCAAAATGAAAACAAATAAAGATATGGTGACTAGAAGGTCAAATCAGAAGCCAAACACATTTGCTCTAAGAAAAATAATAAAATCCTTAGGAAGGTAGAGACACAAAAGTGACAAAGAATCAGAAAAAACTGTAGTAACTCCCCTAATAAATAATAAGCACTTCGTGTGCATTCTTACTAACATTCACACAACTTTTGAAATAACATTGTTATTTCCATTTTACACAGGGAGACACAGACAGAAAGGTTACATATTATTCCCAAAGTCACTGGCTTGAGTGGTTTATAAGGTCTAAAATATATCCTCTAAAAAAAAATAAAATAAATTCTCTATACTCACTTAAAACTACCCTTCTTGATAAATAATCCCATAATATCTCAAAGTTGGGTTTAGTTCACTAAATTATAATGGACAGGAGCATAAAGATAAAAAAGAAGCATTCTTAGAATTTAAATGGTTTCTGCTGAACTAATTTCCTTTAATTTCCAGTATTTTTCACAACAAAAAACCCTTTTTGATTCACTTATGATTAGCTCCTGCCATAGCAGACTATATAGATTATCTTAAATATACAGTTTTATCCTGGGTTTTTGTTTGGGGATACATTTGAGAGATTTTCAAGTCCCTTTCTTTAAACATCCATAGGTTAAGATGAGGTTTGTATTTCATCTTGATTCTTATGATGGCAATTTTCAGAGGAGAAAATTTCACTATGCTTTGATAGTATAAGATGACTCTATGAGACCAAATATATGAAAAATATCTTTAAAACATATGGAAAACATCTTACTTTTAACATAAAGTGGGAATTCCTTAAGTAATAATGTAAAATGTCGTTGCTTAAAAACAGGTGTCTGGGACTCCAAACAGCTCCAATTTCTCCACAAGGCTGTGTTGCTTTGCCATCTGCACTCCTTTGGAATCATTAAGCAAAGTGCCGTCTCCCAGATGTGTGCATTTCAAACACTGATTCATAGTGGTTCACCTTCATACTCTCATAACTCACAACGCGTCATTTGATGAAGAGAAATCAAGATGCTTCTTGTATGAGATTTTCTTTTAAATGTTCTTACATAGAAGTCTAACCCCATATAAAACCACAACCAGCAATACAAAATGCCCTTCATGTCACTAATGTAACTAAATACTAAAAGTTTTGAAATGACAACTTTTTCTAGAAGCTGAAGTGGAGATAGCCTCTCAGCTCACGTTTCTCTTTTATTATTTCTCCACTACATTTGCCAAACCAATAAAAGACATTTTCTCAAAATGAACACCACTGCAATTTAAAACAAGTGGAATTTAAACATGATATCATGTAATTTTTCAGTCACTGCTTTTAATAATGCTTTGTCAAATCTTTTTCCCATCCTTTAATGTTATATTTGGTAGATTCCATCACTTGCTAGTCACTTTTGGTTATTAAAACTCAGACCAACAATAAGTTTCAATTTCAAATTCAATCTCCAGTCCAAGCATGAAAACAGCTAGAGGCAGCCATGCAGTGGCAGTGAAGAAAAGTCTATGTGTCTTATTATTTCTCTCCCTTTGTACACTTTCTCTTCATGACCTAGCCCTTTCCATGTGTTGGACCAAAGCAGAGCTGAGGAAGAGAGAGAAAAACAAATGGCTCTTTATTTAACTGGCTGCTCTTGCATCCTCTGGGCTGTTTTTTGTTTGTTTGTTTGTTTGTTTGTTTTCTGCTTCTCTGGCTGGACACTGATGCCCTGTGTATGAAAACCATCCAAACTGAGATTCTTGTGGGACTGCATGAGTTCTTGGAAAGTCTTGAAGAATTCCGTCAAAGTTTGGGGCAGGCAGATTATACTCCAGGTCAGTCTCATTCTGCAAACCCAGTTCCCTCTCTGCCCTCCCACTATATCTACTGCCCCTTCCTGCTGAGGTCTCCCTACCCAACAAGAAGCTCTGTAATAGGCTGAGCAGGAGGCCAAATTCTTCTTACTTTCCAGGATATGTGCCTGATCTCCTCTTTCCCCACCAGATGGTTGGAGTGAAGGCTCTCTTCGTGTTACCAACCATCTCTCACTATGTTTTCTTTTGTTGAACTGGATCAAGAGGCCATCCAGCACATTAGCTGGCTAAGCAGACAACCAATCTGTAAGTACATACCAATCAGTCTCTCCTCTGGTAGGAACCCCTGCTCTTCATAAGTGATTCTTTTCAAACTCTTTCAACTCCCAATTTGACTCCATTCTTCATGGGAAGGCAAAGGGAGACATCTAATACAATCACTGCATTCATGATGATTCAAATCCCTGTCTCCACAACCTACATATTTGATATTGAAAGTGGTGCAGAAGTGGTTCATATAGAAGGGTTAGTTCCTGCACTTACTACTTCTGAGGGAAAGTTAATAATTGTGTATATGAGGCACTGCACTGAAAAGTAAGACATCTGTATTGACAGCAAATATGGAAAAATAAAATAACTCTGTGTTTGGGGCCACAGGAAAAGAAAGATGAAACTATACTCACACTTTCCCGTTAGTCTTGGGAGAATCTCAAATAATAAGGTGACAACCTCCTCTTCTATACTTTCCAATATTAGAATATAAATTTTAAAATTTATTGGGCTATAAATTTTTAAATCCTCATGATCTTCTGGGTTTCAGTAGTATCTATTTTCATATCCCCTGTTCATTTCTGATTTTATTAATTTTATTGTTTGTTTTTTTTTTTTGTGGTGCCAGGATCGAACTCAGGCCCTTGTGCTTGCAAGGCAAGCACTCTAATCACTGAGCTAAATCCCCAGCCCAAATTTTATTAAGTTTATCTTTTCAAAGAACCAATTCTGCTTTGTTGATCCTTTATGTTAATCTTTTCATCTCTATTTCATTAATTTCAGATTCAATCTTTGTTATTTCTTTCCTTCTACTGATTTTATAAATAGCTTGCTCTTGATTTTCTAAGGCCTGAGATGCATCATAAGTTATTTATTAGAAGTCTGATTTCTTTTTTTGGTGGGGGGGTCTGGATATTGTATGTATTTCTGAGAGTGGTATTGAAGTTACCCACTATTATCAGACCTGTCCTTTTATGTCAATGGTATTTGTTTTATGAAATTAGGTGAACTGATGTTCAGTGAAAATATATTTTACAATTGTTACATCTTCTTGGTGGATCATTCCCTTTATCAATATGTAGTGCCCTCCTTTAGCTCTTCTAATTTTGGTCTGAGGTCTACTTTGCTGGATATGAGTATAGCTATTCTTGGTTGCTTTCATATTCCACTTGCATGAAATATCCTTTTCGGTCCTCTTACTTTCATTTTGTGTATGTCTCAGTCAGTAGGGTGTGTTTCTTGCAAGCAGCAAGTAGTTGGGCCTTATTTTTTAATCCAATCCACCAGTCTATATATTTTAATTGGAGAATTAAGACTTACACTTAGGGTTATCATTGAAAGATACATACTAATTTTTGTCATTTTGTTATTTTTTGATTCTTTCTTGATACTCATTTTCTTTTCTACTCTTCCTCTTGTGTATGAAAGATTCCTTTAAGTATCTTCTGCAATGCTTGGTTAATGATCATTAATTCCTTTAGTTTCTGCTCATTTGGGGAGGTCATTATTTCTCCTTTGATTCTGAAAGTCAGCTTTACTGCATATAGTATTCTAGGCCTGCAATTACTTTTTTCTTAAAAGATTGAAATACATTATTCTATGCCCTCCTGGTACTTAGTTTTGCTGAAAAATTGCTGTTATGAAATGGGTTTATAATTGATTTGTTGTTTTTCTTTTGCATTTTAAGTATTTTTTCTGAATTCTATAATCCTGATATTTTAACTATATTATGACGTGTGGAGGTTCTTTACTTGGTCATATCTGTTTGGGGTTCTAAGCATCTCCCATATCTGGATGTACATATCTTTATCATGATTTGGAAATTTTCCTGCTATTATTTTACTAAAGAGATTTTCAATGGATTTAGTCTTTATTTTGACACACTCTTCAACCCCAAAAACTTTTAAGTTTGATCTTTTAATCCTGTCCCAGAGGTCTTACAATATTTTGTTGATGTTTTTCTTTAAAAGCTGTCTGAATGTAATGATTTATCTACCTTACCTTCAAGTCCTCAAATGCTGCCTTCTACTTGATCTAATCTATTGCTGAGGCTTTCTGTGGAGTTTTTATTTGATTTACTACGTTTTCCATTTCCAAGATTTCTGGAGGTTTTTTCAAAATCTTTATCTCTTTATCAAACTGTTCTTTCATAACCAGCATTCTTTATTTCATTCAATTGTTTACTTGTGTTTTCTGTGTTCATTGATCAATTTTAAAATCATTCTTTTCAATTATTTGTCTGATATTTCATCCACTTTTATATCATTGGAGTCAGTTACTACGGAAATATTAACTTTAGGAAGAGTTATATTGCACATCACATCCTGAGATGCCTCAGAGGGTGAAGGGAGCAATTAAGCTACTACTATATATTCTTCCCTGGAGAGGTGGCTATAAAAACAGAGTGATCTGTAAATGTCCCTCTCAAATGCATTGTCCTCAAGCACAATGCTTCACTCCCAGTTACTGAGAGCACAGCCACCTTCACTCTCCTCTCTCTTTCCATGTGCCCTGTGTGCCCTGCCACTCAAACTTCATAGTGGGATCCTATTTCACACTCCTCTCAGCCAAGCATTTCTCACGTGGCCTCCTCCCATCCAGCAAATGCAGCAGAGTATCCACAGGGGTGCCTGAATGTGATTGCTCTGAGTTTCTCAATCCCTGTAGAACATTAGCGCCCTAACAATATGACCTGTCTTAAAATGGCCTCTGGTTATAGCCCTTGGCTTCCAGGGTGATGTAAGAGAGTCTTCTATAATATCAGGTTGCTGTGTGGGTGGAGTAACTTTCAGACCAAATTCCCAATATGGGGAAAAAAAAAAGCACGTATGGATCATGGCTTTCACCCAGAGACAGGGCTGCTGCCCAGCTTGTCATATTAGGGGATAACATTAGGAATCACTGACTGCTTACCTTTTGCCTCTGGCATCAGGCTCCCTGCCCTTTGCCAAAGAGCTTGAGATAAATTTAGAAATTGCTCCATACCCTCCTCTACATTGCTATTACAGATTTTCATGGTGTTTAGACTCTTCTGTGTTCCCAGAATGCTTCCTTTGCTAAATAGGATATAATTTCTCCTTTATTGTGCGGACTCTTCTCATTGGTAGAGTTGCACAGAGGTTCTTCCTTCAATGCTATTGTTCATGGGATATCTATACATGACATGAACTGATTACTTCATGACAACGGAGCATAAATAGTGGAGTGTTGTGTTAGTGTATTAGTTACTTTTCTTGTTGTTGAGACAAAATATCTGACACTCAAAGTTAAAGGAGGAAAGGTTTACTTCAGCTCATAGTTTATAGAGGTTTCAGTCGATAATCAGCTGGCTCCGAGGCAGGATGGCATGGCAGAAGGGTATCACAGAGCAGGTAGGCAGAAGACAGCAATCAACAAGCAGGCAAGGGACCTCAGCAGCTTCTTTCTGCCCCTTTTGTATTCTATCTAAACTACTGTGATTAGGGCAGTGTCAAACCAATCAGTGGGCTGATTTAGTAACCACACACCTTTAATCCCAGTATCAAACACTCTAGATCTAAACACCTCTGAAAAAGCCTGACCTATGACTGCATGAGGCTTTGAGGGGACATCTAGACACAAGCCATAACATTCAGCTTTCTATCACTGCAACAAAGTACCCAAGATAAACAATTTATAAGAAAGACAGATTGATTTGGGTTCAGCTTCAGAGGTCAGTCCATGGTTGGTTGATTCCATTTCTTGGGCCTGTGGTGTAACAGAATATTAGGGTAGCAAGCACATGGCAAAGCAAAGCTGCTTAACATATGGTGGCTAAAGAGAAAGGAAGGGGCCAGGATACTGATAAGCCTTTAACTAAACATGGTCATTTTTTAGGTAGATGTTTAAAAAGAAAAAGTTGAGTCATGGGCTTTGAACTTACAGTTCATATCCACATCTCCACATCTTGATTCTCCCTAACTGGGATATTCAAGTGCTGTGTTCATTTTCAAGATGGAGTTCATACTGAATCAATTTTGGATTTCAACATTTTACAGAAAAAAAATGTTATTTTCCAAAACTTCATGTACTTTCCAAGCTATTTATAACTTTTAACGTGATTCAAAATGTTAGAATTTAATGTCACGTTTGTCCTGTGAAATATTCAGGCTGCATATGCAGACACAAAGACTTTATATAGTCCACATGAAAAACTAATGTCATTCCTTCTCTGTTTCATAGCATTGCTTTGAACTAAGTTTCCTGGTGCTTGATCCAGTAAAACTGGCATTCAGTAGTCCTTATTAGAGTCAAAAAAAAGAAAAAAACCACAACATTTTTTGAGTGTTTATCATTTTTCAATCCCTACGCCAATAAACTGACATTCACTGACTCAAAACTAACAATACTTCAGTGAGTTAGCTATTTAGCTACTTAACCAAATCTCTTACTTCCAGGAACCCTTGCTTATTAATGAGACCTTGATAGACACCAAAGGTCTAACACAGTCTCACTTTTTGGAGATACTAGTTAGTAGCCTCATCTACATGTGGAAATAGATACAGGTATCCCCCAAAACCACAACATAGCTATTATGCTTCAAACATTTCTGAGAAGATGAGACATCAAACTGAGATTTTAACTTTTTTTTAATTTGAACCAAGCAAACAATATACCTGGGACAATAGCATACAGCCTGAAAATGTATGTGCTTTGAAGATCCATACAGAGAGAAGAGAGGAAATAGGGAAAGATTAGTTAAAATAGTAATAGCTGAAAATTTCCAAAATATGTGAAAAATACCCAACCTATAAATCAAAGATCATCAAATCCAATGCAGAATAAAAACAAAAGAAGGCTGAAATCTGCAAGCCTACAAGAGAGATCTCAAAAGAAACCAACTCCACTGACATCCTAATTTCAAACTTCTGTCCTCCAAAATTATAGCAATATAAATTTCCATTGTTTAACTTGTGATTTTGTTATGGTACCTCTAGGTGCTAATACACCCTACTTCAGGAAAGAAATGGAATTTATTGTTTAAAAAAACAATGTAGACCCCAATGATTTCTCTGGTGACTCTATCAAACTTTCAAAGAAATAATGCCAATCGTATACAAACTATTTTGGAGAACAGAGGGAAACAAAACATTTCTGAATTACTTTTATTAAGCCAACATACCCTGATACCAAATCTATAAAATAAAATTGTTACGAGAAAATTACAAAACAATTATCTTCATTAACATGGCACTAAAACTTTCAAAAGACAATTCAAATCTAAAATCCTAAATAAAGAATTTATCATGAAGAATTTGCAAAAACAGTTTAACATTTTAAAAGTCAATGTAATCACCTGAAAAATTAAGAGTTTTTAAGCTTATTTTCAAATGATTTTCAATAAATTAAAAAAACTCAATAATATTCAATACCCATATGTGATTTTAAATTCTCAGCAAATTTCCTCATGTATGATAAAAGGCACATATTAAAAGATAGCATCCCAAATAAAAATGAGGGCTGGGGATTTAGCTCAGTGATTAGAGTGCTTGCCTTGCAAGCACAAGGCCCTGAGTTCGATCCCCGGCACCACCAAAAAAACAAAAAAACAAAAAAAAAAACAAAGCAAAACCAAATAAAAATGAAACACTGAAAGCTCTCACCCTAAAATGGAGCACAAGGTAAGGATGTGTTTTCTCACAACACTAGAAGTCCTAGTCAGTACAAAAATGAAAAGGAAAAGGAAAAGGGAAGGGAAAGGAAGGGAAGAGAACGGAAGGGAAGGGAAAGGAAAATAGCATTATTTGCAGGGAATATTATAAAGAAAACCTTAGGGAATTGTGCCAGTTGATCTTTATCTTTTTTTCTATTTTTTTTTCTTTAAGACAGGTTCTCATTGTCACTAAATTGCACAGACAGTCCTCAAACTTGCAATCCTCCTGTCCTAGTCTCCCAGAGTACTAGAATTGCAGACATGGACCACTCACCCAGCTAACAGATAATCTTCATTGTCAATTTGACTGAATTAACAGATTTCCTCCACAGTGGTGAATGGATCATGAGGCTGCTATACTCTTCATGGATTAAGCCACTGAGGCTCACAGCTGAATGTGCTGTAAGAAAGTGAAGTCCGGTCGGAGAAGGTAGGACGCTAGATGTGTTCTTGGAGGGTACATGTCTGCCTGGTGCCCTTCCCCAATGCTCTGCTTCCCAGCCAACTTGCAGTGAGCATCTTTCCTTCTCCAGGCCCTCCTGCCATTATGTTTCTGCCTTGGAGCCAGCCAACCACAGACTAAAACCTCTGAAACCATGAACCAAATTAAACCTCTCCTCCTTTATGTGAATGTCAGGTATTTTTCTCCAGCAATGGGAAAGCTGATCAATACAGGAATTAAAAAAAAAAAAAGAAAAGAAAAAAAGAAAAAGAAAAACTACCAAAAATAATAGGTGAATTATCAAAATCTCAACATACTAGATCAATTTATACAAGTTAACTATATTTAAATAATATCAACAAACAACTAGGTTTTGAGACTTAATATTATAAGAGAATTTAAAATATTATATAACTAAGACTAAATCTAACCAAAAAAGTATAAGATTTTTACTAAAAATTGAAAATCATTAAGATACCTATATACAGACAACCCTCTCCTATTGGTTCCACATCTGTGTATTTATCCAGCTGTAAATTGAATATATACAACCAAAGAAAACTGTGTCTGTACTGAACATGTACAAACAATTGTCTTGTCACTGATCCCCAAACAATACAGTGAGGCACCTATTTACCTAGCATTTACTTTGTGTTAAGTATTCTCGGTAATCTAGATATGGTGTAAAGTACACAGGAGAAAGTTTGTAGGTTATATGTAAATATTGTTCTATTAAATATAAGGAGCATGAGCTCCTTATATTTAATTTTGGTATCATCAATCCTCCACTGATAAGACAGAATACCATAAATGAAAAATGCACTCATAAAATAAAATTTGTAAGCTATCATTTCTCCCCAAATTGATACAGAGGTTTAGTGCAATCCCAGTTAAATATTAGAAGGTATTTTGCAGAAATACAAGTAATTGTATAGAATCGCAAGGAACCTGGGAAAGCCAAAGCGGAGTTAAAATAGAAGACAAAAATGTTTCAAGACTTGATTTACAACAGGCATGTTATATTGCCACAAAGATACACATCTATCAATGGGACAGAACAGCAGAAATAGACCACGCACATATGGTGATCTGGTTTTTGAAAAAGTGTCAAGATATTTTAGTTGAGGAAATAATAATTTATTCAAAAATTTATACCACAAGAATTGGATACCCATATGAGAAAAAATTTTCAACATTTACTTCACAATTACATTTTTTAAAATTTATTTTAAAAATTAATATTTTAATGATCATTGATCTAATTGTTAAAACTAGAACCATACAGATTCTGAAGAAAAAAGAGAATCTTGGTATAAGCAAATATTTTTGGATAAAACACCAGGCATAAAGAAATAACATTCAACTTCATTTTTGTCATTATTATAAAAAAAGTCAGGGGCTGGGGATTTAGCTCAGCGGTTAAAGTGCTTGCCTTCCAAGCACAAGGACCTGAGTTCGATCCCCAGCACCAAAAAAAAAAAAAAAAAAAAAAAGTCATTAGCCACTGGAGAAATACAAATCAAAACCACAATGCACAGCTAAAACCTTCCTTTTTTAAATCACCAAGAAGTGTTGGCGAGGATGTTAAGAGCTTGGAATGCTCATCCATTGCTGGTGGGAATGAGAAATAGTACTGTTGGAAGCAGTTCCTCAAAAAGTTAACCTTGATCAAAATCTTTTCAATTGTACATTTAAGATTTCACATTCAAAGTAAGGTACACCTCCATTTTGAAAATTAGAGTAGAAAAACCTGAAAACAATAAGTCAACTTAGAAGTAACCCAGATTACATCAAATACCAAAGAGTTTAGATTGAAATTGAGTTTATAGGCAAAGGATTAGGCACTGTTTTTTGTTGGGTTTCTTTTTCTGGCTTCCTTTTTAAACTTTTTGTTGTTATTGTTTTTCATTTACTTTTTAATAGTACTTAAGTTGTTATTACTTTTTTATATTCAATGTGTACTTACCTCTGTTCACTACTGATATATTGATTATGGTTTCAGGGTTGTCTGTTTTTTTCTTGAAAAACTGAAGATCTTCATAGTCCTTTCTACCTTTGCAATATCAGAGGACTGTTTTTTGATCCATTCTAAATATTAATACAATGTTTGTAAGCTATGCCTTTGTGCACACATGTTCTCCAATTCAAAAACTAATATTTAAAGTAGATCAAATGAGCCACACACACATTCAAAAATACCCCGTTCTGGCAGCACTTTTGACATCTTTTTTCAATGAATGAAAGCATATGTCTTTGATTACTGGTACTATAAGCTTTTAGAATTGTGGGACCACTCCAAACTGCTTCCTTCAAAGAAAACTGCATTAAATATACCCATGGAAGAGGCATAGATTATAATCATGATTTTTATCTATTTGAAGAGGATACAAGAGAAGAAGGGGTTACAATCTTGTCATATTATGCAACATTCCTGCTCCAATATATCAAACATTTAATGGTCCAAGATTATGCAGAACATCTGAGGAGGAATCAAAGTAAACAATGTACCTTGCAGCCAACAGAGCCTGCCAATATGAGATTAGAACTCTCCATCCTAGCAAAAAACGGCTTTGGAAAGTCCTCTACAACATTTTATGACTCACAGATATTCCCAGAGGTTCCTGTTTCCATTCTGCAGTAGACAGTGTTTGAAGGAAGACGTGCAGTTCTAGTCAACTGTTGTTCTTAAGCAACTTGGCTAAAAGATCTGTTTAAAAAACATTTGTTGGAAACATGATATGTTTGGGTGTTTTAATTTTTTAAACAAAATTCCAGATTTTAAATTTGTTTAACTCTTAATTCAACATTAACTAAAAAGAATGACCTAAGAAGAATTACTACGTTACATAATATGTGTTATGAGCTTACCAATTTTCCCATTTGAAAACTCCTGAACCAGGAGGTACATATTCTTGGCACGTTCCCGCCTCTTTGCAGACCCTTCCAAACTGCCTCCAGATCCTGGCTCTGTATTAAACAGTTCTGGCTCTGATCTTGGCTACCCTGTTCAGTATCTCACCTTGGCTTCTGCTTGGACCAGCACTGCCAAATCACCTCCCGTCCCACCAGGACTTGATTCCTGGCTAATCTCCACTTTTGTCTAATGCCAGATCTCTCTTTCTCTTCTAAATATTAAATAACATCCCCAAACTACATTTTCTCCCCATACTATTCATCTAGCTTCATCTACTCTACCTAAAGGTTAGTAGTTTTCAACTCCAAAGCTGCTTCTCTATTCCAAGCTAGCAAACTAGCTCTTTTTCTCCACAAATCCCAATGAATAAACCACCTGATTCTTAACAGTTTCCATCATCTATACATGGTCATTTTGTTTGTTTTTCTGATAACAGCTAAAAGATAGAGACATGACAGAAGGTATAATATTACAAAATACGTTAGCATCATATCAATCAAAGTCATTACTTCATTTAATAGGGATGTACAGCAGAGGGAAGCCTGACCTCTCCCAACTCCTTAAGAGACTCATGGCAGTTCTACTCCCTTTCCCAATTCTCGATCTCTCCTCAACTCTTAGCAGTCCTCTCCCCTGGGCTTTGAGAAAGCAGTTCCTCTCCCAGGTGCCACACCCACTCCTCCTGTGGTTCTGTAGATCACACTCTGAACAGATGTGGCAAACTACGTCCAGCCTAGACACATGTTTAGTTTGACTTACACAGCATTTTAGACTGTTTTTTTTTCAATTAGTTGCATTTAAAAATTGGAGGAGTGAGCCTAAAATTAGAGAGTTGTGGCTTCATTTGTTAGTGAGAGTATGCAACACTAGATCCACAAGGCAACACCCAGAGCTAAAAAATGATGAGATAGATGCTCTGATATGGTACCAAGTATGAGCTCTGTCACCTAACTCACCTTAATAGGATTTGTAGTTTGTAGTTGTGACTACAGAGAAAGAACTACATACCATGCCTATACTCAAAAAGGCTCAAAAGGGTTTCACTCGTATCTTAAATACAATTTGCCAATGTCTACTTCAGTATCTTCCTATTTCACCTTGCAAAACAAATTCACATGATTCTATAACAAAAGAATCCTTCTGGCCTCAGTTCTACTAGCCTCTTCCTTCATTCAACTAGTTAAGCATTACTCTCTATCTTCCCTGATTCCTCCTCTTCCATGTTTTCTCATTTTCCAAACTGTCACATTTTCTCTGAATTTAAGATTAGAATTAAGAAAAAATGAGATGGTTATATGAGTATGGAAGAGTATAAGCTAAGACTTACACTGAAATTTAGTATAAAGGTGTTTGAAAGGTATCTTCTCCTAAACAATTTTAAATTGAGAGAGCGATTTAATAAATACATTTTCTGCTTCAATAAGAAACTATTTTTATAAGATCTGATATCAGATATAGTAAGGTAGATGTCTACAAAAATTCCATTTCTTGACAAAAAATCACAGTAATAATCAAAGAACATACTACATACGTGGTTTTGAAGATAAACCACAATTAACGAGGAAAATATTATAATTCTTCACAGAATTGTGAATTAATTCTTGGGAAAGAAGCAGCAAGCATTGAGGCAACCCTTCCTCTGCTTTTGATGAGTGGATGATCTTAGGCAGTTCACAAAGCCTTGGCAGGCCTGAGTTCCCTCATCTGTAAAATGGGGAATTATTTTGTTCTAGATTAGGGGTCGGTTTGAAACTACAGTTTCAAATTTCAGTGTCCATAAATAAAGTCATATCAGAATACAAGCACTTTTATTTGTGTCCTGTCTATGGCATTTTTGCATGCCAGTAGCAGAGTTGCATAGCTGTGACAGACCAGATGGCCCACAATACCAAAAATATTTACAACCTGGCCAATTCTTTTTACATAAAAAGTTGGTCAACCTCTGTTTAAAACAGTTCTCTGCACTGGATGCCCCAATCCCAGAATTGTAATATGATTAGCTTACAGTGGGTTTTGGTGCCCAATCCAAGAGACCATGAGGCCATTAGTCATTTGTGATACTATCATTGGCATTTTGAAGCTCTCAGGTGACTCTGTTGTGCATAAGGCTTGTGAATCCCTCAATTAGCTATTTAGATAACTTTTAACAATCTCAATTTCTTTGCGAATATACATTTCCCTCTATAAGTAGGAAAATACCATCTTCTACCTACCCTAATAAGTGTTCTCAGCAATTCAGAACAACCCTTTGAATGATCAGAAAGACCTCCACTGGAATAGTGGCTTAGTGCTTTATAGAAACAGATTTCAGGCTCCAATGCAGACCTATAAATAAACTGAAAGTTCCCCCACATTATCCTGATCAGTAGCTAGAAATGGAACCCCTACCCAGGGTCCCCAGTGGTCCTACCCAACTGCATGACAATGATTTTACTCTCTATAGTCCCCTGTAAGTAGGTGGCAGTGAAGATGGTATGCTATTCTCTCCAGGTTATGGACTCAACCATGATCTGCCTAAAAGCCACAGGCCAAAAGCTTCTCTTGACCTCAAAAATATGGGTACATGGCCTGACATTTATGAAAACCCAAGAACATCCAGAAGCCTAGTGAATCCAGAAACTCAAAAAAAATGAGAAATGGTATTGGCTCAAGAAACCATATTCAGGGTTGAGGATTTATCTCAGTGGTAGAGCACTTGCCTAGCAAGCTCAAGGCCCTGAATTCGATTCTCAGCACAAAAGAAAAAAAGAAAGAAAGAGACTATACTCAAATGCTTAAATTATTCCAAAATTCAATCCCTTGTAAAACCTGAATTTAAAAATCTTATTCAAGTAAATACATCAAATGACTGTGATTTTTAAGTGTGGTATGTCAACTTGACCTGAGAAAGAACAATCTTAGAAAAGTTCTGGGTGTGTCTATGGATGCTTGGTACATAGCCTGCAAATTTAGGACGGAAAAACCAGCTGGGTGCCACCAACGAATGTGCTTGTAGCCTCGACAAAATAAACAGGAAGAAGAAAGTCTTCCCCTTTTTTGTTTTTCTTTTTTTGTTTTGTTTTAACTTCATTTTATTTTTTTATTAGTACATGTTTGCAGTACATGATTACATTTATCATGGGAAGTTGGTACATAGTATAAACAAAGAGCAAAATAAAAGACAATAGGAAGTAGGGAGTTTTTTTTTTCCAAATGGAAAGACTAACAGATGTAGGGAGAGGAAAAGAGGGAAGGCAACAGAGATTTAAAAAAGAACTGAAAGAAAAAAATGGAAATAGATCTTTTGTAAATGGAAAGGGGCCCCTTTTTCCTCATAGCAGCTCCAGTTATTGCCATTGCCTTCAGATGCTGGTCTCCGGTTTTCTCATGCTTCTCATGCAAACTCTTCAGCTTTCCAACACATATCTTTTGTCTTCTGGACATGGAATCACACGAGTGACTCTGCAGTGAACTTCCAGGCTTTCAGCCTTTGACTGCTACTGGATGTTCTGGCTCTCTAGCATGTAGACTGCCATTTTGGAATCTTCCAGCTCTGATCTGGCAGACAGCCAAAGAACTCTTTCAATTCTGATCCTATAAGCCTATCTCATAAATCCCTTCTATAATCCCATATATATTTTATACTGAATAGGTTCCTCTGGAGAACCCTATTACAATGATATTTTTAAATCATCAGTCTTAAAAATGTGTATTTTTTTCAACCTTCAAACTGTGTCCTTTTGAGGGTATTCAGAGTTCAGTTGGACTCCCAGACCTGGAAGTCCCATTCCTTTCTAAACTGTAGGATCTTCATTCATACACTGCAAATGAAAATAGTAACTAGCTCATAAGACAGTTGTGCAGATTATATTGCATAATGCATATGATCCATGATATATAGCATTTGGAGCTTTAGTTGTTAATGTCAATGTTATTGATGACACCAGGCAATAAGTCCTCAAACACTATTTCTTACAAGTAATAAAAAAGATAGGTGAAGTTAGTTTCATAAAGAAAATTTTTTCCTAATTTTCTGAAGAAAACTCTCAGAGAAATACAAATAAGAGACATAAAAGTTATCCAAAATATAAACACGATACAATACTAAGTTGGAACTTATCGTTCTCTTCATTTTTTAAATATCACAACAACTAGAAAATCTTGACTTAAAAAGTACCCTTTCAACTTCATCTTATAGTTCAGAGATATTTATTTTTAATACAAGAAATATTTATTTAGTGCCTATACAGGAAATCACGTTTGAAAGAGATATATCTCACATTTTGATACATTCTTTCATTCAATCAACAGTACTCATTTAGTGCTTTTACTAGTAGATGCTGTACTAAGTAAAGGGATTCCAAGTCAAATATTTGATTTGCCATCATATGATTAGCCCTTAGCACAGTTCTTGAAACATAACAGAAATGTAAAAATACAATTACTAAAAAATTATTTCACTTGCTTATTGCTGTGTAACAATACTCTCCAAAACTTAATGGCTTACAGCAACAGAGTTGCTGTTACCAGAAATTCTGCAGGTTGACTGGGTTCAGTGGGACTATCACATTCCATGTGTTGTAAATGAGGTGGTCTGCAGAGCTGTATTTATCAGAAATAAAGCTCAGCTTAACTCCACTGGGGCTGAAATATCACGACAGGCACTCATCCTCCAGGCTCTCTACACATGCTCTTTAATCACCCAAAAGTCTAATGCAAACCTCTGTAAAAGAGGACAACTATGTTGCAAAGGAGAGGGAAAGAAAGCTTCATGCCCTTTAAGGCTTGGACAAGGACATCCTAGAACATCAGTCCTGCCACATCATTCCTGCTGTTGGTTAAAGCAAGTCAGAAGTACAATCTGTATTTGAGAGAGAAAATAGACTCTGTGTCTTGAGGTAAGAAACGGCAAGTACACAGAATAAAGGGAAGTATGTACAGGGGGCAAAATACAGATGGTGCATATCTCTGGACGCTATCACAAAAATTTAGCAAGGGAGAAAAGAAAAACAATGATGACAATCAAGTTAGGATTTTGGAGTAAATTCAAAAAAGAGCATGAACAACAGAAATATGAAAAATGGAAAGAGCATTCAGTGAGAGTGTTTCTCAGTGAAACATTTGAACTAAGACAGTTGCTTCAACCATGTTTAAACTGAGTCATCTGAAATAAGTTATATAAAAATAAAATGTTATAAAGGAGTTTGGCATTCACTGCATAAAGAAAGTGAGCAAGGGAAGCGTTTCAAATAGGGAAAGACTGGAATCGAACAGAGGTGTGAAGCACAGTGAGAGTCAGGAGCTGGAAAGACCTCTGTGTGAGTCGAGTAAGATGTGCACAAAAGGAAGGGGTTTCTGGTAGGCAGCAACACATAACCACCTGGAGCTCATGGGAGTCCAGGCTGGGGAAACCAATTCCAGATCTGTAGAGCATGAGCAGTACTAAAAGCCAGAAGATGTCCTGGAATAGAGTCATATGGGAAAGCAAATATCATTGAGAAGGGTACAGAATCAGGAACAGAGCTCTGGAGATCACTGGTGCTTGAGATCCTATTAAAGAGATCTGAGAAATAACAGTAAAGGCAAAGAATTGTAACTTACTGAGAAGTATCTCAGAAGAAAAGGAGAGTCTTCAGGAAGGAGAGACAGCCCAGTAGTATCCATTTCCACAGAACGCGAGTGGAGTCAAAAGCAAAAAGTGTTTACTGTGTTTGGCAACATGGAGGATGCTGGTGAAATTAAGGGCTGTTTCCACAGAGGGACAGAAACTGGACTGTACAGGTTAGAAAAATAGTTGGTCCAATTAATGCAAGCACAGCTGTGAACTGAAGTAGAGAATGCTGGCATATCTAACACAGACCAAAACGATGCTAATAGCCTGACCCACGTCACAACACTAAGTGACTACATATTACTAGTGTTGGTGGATCAATGTGAATGGCTGCAAAAATATTATGTATAAAGAAGTAATAGGATTTAATAGAAAGGCAACAAGTTCAAAGATGGTGAATAGTTCAAAGAAAACCTGTATTACTTTATTATGCTCATTTCTTACCAATTGGTAACAAAACTTTGACTAAATAGTAAATTCATGAGCAACTAAAGTCAACTTGAAGCAAAAGAAAAAACTGATCCAACTGCTCCACCTCCTTGTATAACATTCAACGAGTCCCCATCTCACGGGTCTTTGCTTGCTCTCTACAGAATAGAATATGGGCTAGGCTAGAAACAGAAGATCGGCAGCAAGTCATTTCAGGAATTATAAAACCTAACCAGAACCTTACCACCGAAGATTAGACATTTTTGCAAGGAAAAGTTATTTTCATTTGCCTTGGTTATATTTGGAGGTATATATACATTTCGCAAGATATATTCTATATCAAGTTGTTACAATCAATATGTACAAATTACATGTTAAGGACTTAAATCAGAAAAGCATTTTCATATAAATCAGAAACATGATTTAATGAACTTGCTTTTTACCCTTTTTAACATTTAATATGTATGACTTGAAATATATATGAATGTGTGTGTGTGATGAAAACAGAAATTACATTATTTTCAATAGGGGGATTTAATGGAGGAAAGGAGTTTCATGGGTGTTAGAGAACTGAATAAGTAGAAAGGGAACCCTCGGGAAGTAGCTACAAAGCCTGCAGTGAGCGGAACAAAAGGGAAAGGGTGGAGATAATTAGAACCAAGGAGCTCAAAGGAGGAGCCCAGTGCTGGGACTGTAGAAAGGGGCTTAGGCTGGTTGCCCCTGGTACCTCTGAGGGAACACCATGAGCCTGGTTCCAGAAGTCTTTATGGGAGCTGGAAGCTGCAGCCACTTCCACAGCTGGGGCCACCAGCTGCTGCCTAACAGAACCACCATTTTGGGTTGGAAGCCAGTAAGAATAGAACAAATTTAAAAACAGGAAGAAAGTCTTGTCTCCTCTCCCACTCCCCACTCCACAAAACCTTTAAGCTTCACTCTAATGCCTTCAAAAAGCTGCCAAGGAAACGTGAGGTACGATGTTTGCAAAATCAAACTACTATAGCATCAGAGCAGAGTAAAAACAGAAGCTAGAAAGTGAGAGACGATGGTTAAGTAACTTGCAAAACTTACTAAGGAAAGTGAAGGTCAGTTGCATTGTATTAGTGGCACAAGAATACTACAAAGAAAACATCTTAAGAATGGGAGAATTTGGGGGATTTATTCACAAATGAATGAGTACACTTGAGCAGAAAAAGAGAAAGAAAACTGTTACATGCCTTAGAAAACAGAGGAAAAGGGAAGAAAAAAAAGATTTAGACTTCATGGAAAAGAGCTCTACTAGAAATGGAAAATGACAATAGTGTGAAAAATAAGAAAACTTGAAAGTTCTCTGTAATTAAGGGAGGTTCCGGGGCAAACAATTAATCCTGAGATCAGTGTCACAAGGCATCCTAAAATGTACCCCAAGACCATGCTGCTTAAAATATAGGATTGCTGGGCTTAGAAGAAGTGCCCCAAATTAAAATAGACCAACAGTGACATCTGCTGCTGAGGACTTAGTTCTAAAAGGGCCAGTTTCAACATTTGTAAATTAAGATTCCTGCCAAACTGCTGGGCTTGGGCCATGATGAGTCAGCACTTCTGGAACTCCCGTTTGTCATCTCTGCTATTAGAAGATTTTCCAAGGAGAACACAGAACATGGGAAAATGAGAGAATGTTTGCAAATGTAACTAAAACAAACAAAAAACAGTGGGGGTGGAGAAACAAACGATGAGAAAAAGACTTCACATTATCTTTTCTCATCCTGTTTTTCCTTTGGCTAAGTAAATCCAACTTCATTTTGTAGTTGTTAGCAAGCAGGAACATGTTTTTGGGAAAAGAAGAATTTGACCATTGCCAGCTTCAATGGGTTTCAACCCAAAATTTACAGGATACATATTCAGAACAGAAAAAAAAGTCCAACAGATCAAAGGAGGGTATAAGGAAAATTTTTAAGAGTAACTCTGCTTAGGAAACCACTTCCAAATTATCTAATTGTTTACCTTGATTATACCTCCTCAAACATCTGCTGGCCCTCAGGCATTCTCTTTTTCTTTTGTGAAAGCCAAAACAACATAAGTTTTGAATCAAACATCATGTTTAACACACACATACAAAAATACACACACACACACACACACACACAATCATCAGTATGAATCAGTCAGTGGGGTTCATTTATATAAACCAATAACTACTAGATCAAGAAAATGATGGGTTAATTTATTGCTTATGAGTGAAAAGGCAAATGGTCTTGAATTCCTCCTCCAGTTATTTTGAAGGATCAACAGGACAGACAGATGTTTCAATTGGAGGAGAATGCAAGAGTTTCGGCACCTAGTACAGGATGCTGACCATGACTAGATGTACCACCTTTAGAAAACTGCAAAATTTCTCTGGACCTTGAGAAATGACATAACTTCTCTGGCCTCAGTTTTCTCTTCTGTAAAATTAAAGTATTGGATTATACAAAAGATGAGAAATGAGTTGCAACTCATCTCCCTTCTTAGATGAACAGGCAATGGTTGCCTATGAGTTAACCGTAAAGCTGCATCCAAATTCAGTGGAAAAGGTTACTGAATAATTAGCAGGGTGCAGTGTGGACAACGTATGTGTGATGTGACACTGCCACATTAATCTCAGGCAAGATCTCTCCCCCCCCCTTTCTCCCTTCCCTTCTCTCTCTCTCTCTTTTGCAGCTGCACATTCTTTTTTTTTTTTTCGGTGCTGGGGATCGAACTCAAGGCCTTGTGCTTGCAAGGCAAGCACTCTAATCACTGAGCTAAATCCCCAGCCCAGCTGCACATTCTTTATCAGCTGTCAGTATTAGTGCTTACTATGTTTCTCCAGTTCAAGATACCCAATAAGCATTTCTAATTTCCACAATATTCTGAAGATAGGGAAACCAAGCCTCAATAAAATAAGTAATTTTCCCCAAGTTTCACAACACAATTACTAATATCCCAATATTCTCTATTATGAATAAAATCTTAACTTATCATATTTGGACCTCATCTCCTAGCTCTCTTGAAATATAAATACTATCTTACAAGATTGTTATGTCTTATCTGATGATACCATAATACACCCATACACCTATGCAAAGCAAGAATGAACACTGTGGCATGAAATACAGCCAGCCCACATAATCATGAAAGGGTGGGGAAGAAGCATCAGGGGGAAAGTGTCAAAGAAAATGCTTATATTCAGCAAAGAGCTAGAAGGATTGCATGTTGAAAATTAAAAGTGACAAAGGAGTGAGCAATGACAAAAAGGTCATGTCAACTTAAAAGCAAATAGAATTTGAAACAAATATAATTATAGGCACACTGAATTCCAGTTGAACAGAACCAAGATGAGAGGCTATCATTGCGTATTACCTCATTTTGGTTGGCCTGACTTAATTGTTACAGTGTTCAGGGATGTAATGAGCACATGAGAATGTTCAATAAACGCCATCTGATGGTAACAGTTTATAAATAATTCAGATAATGGATTCTTGGTAAAAATATTTTTTTAAACTTCTTTAATTCGATGCATTATCTTGGACTTTTTTTAGTTTATAATGACCAGGTACAGTAGAAGGCAAATGCACTCTAAACTTTCATTAGAACAAACTAATTCTTCCTGTCAGACAACAGCATCTTGAAAAGCTTCCTGCACTAATTCCAGAATTACATGTCTGATGGTTTCAAGGTACATTCTCAGAAGCACAGAATTAATTTCCTTTTGAAAATTACCCAGCAATGTGGATTAATTAAAATGCCTAAGAAAATCAGGTATGAGAATGGGCCCCTGCCGAAAAATGAGTGTAAGTAGCAAGACCAGTGAACACAAAATCCAAGGCATCATGATCTTGTGATTAGTTGGCTGATTCATTCATATTATAAACACTTATTCTTCACTTCCCATGAATAGACACTCCAAGAGTCAAAACAAATATACCGATAAGATGATCTTAACTTTGAGAAGTAGCTATCTAATTGGAGACAGACTATAGATAAATTACAATTCAAAAGGACAAGTAAATCACCTGGATTATATCTGAAGTACATATATGTTA
Source organism: Hystrix cristata (assembly GCA_004026905.1). Taxonomy (NCBI): domain Eukaryota; kingdom Metazoa; phylum Chordata; class Mammalia; order Rodentia; family Hystricidae; genus Hystrix; species Hystrix cristata. The sequence goes on along the minus strand of PVJO010000401.1, from coordinate 166,979 downwards.
TGTGTAAGTGAAGTAATTAACTTTCTCTCCTGGCTTCAGAGAAGGGTCTGAAAGACATGGAAGTATAAGGAAGAAATGAAGGCCGATAGTTTCCTTGGAGACTAGCAGTTTACATGTTGTTTACATAATACTAAGACAATTTTAAAAAGTGAAAACAGAAGTCACAGATTTTTAGAACAACCCCACTCAGGATAGCTCTAAAAAGGATACAGTCAGTAACCACATGAAAAATAGTGCTCACATAATCACACAAAGCGAAGTGCGGCACTATTTTTCATCCCTACTGTTCCAAGCCAATACCATTCCCAGGTGCGAAGGCCCATCATAAAATCATGCGGAAGAGTCAGCACAAGGAAGTCCTATGAAGAGTGTTGCTCCACACATGCTCTGTGACTAATTCTGTCTGTGGAATGAACTGAGCTGTGGTCATGGGTCACACTCAGCCAGCCAAGAGAGTGTTTCCAGGGTGTAATTGTTCTGGGCATCGAGGCACTTTACAGCATGTTCCCATTGCCCTTGCTACTCTGTGGCCAGGAGACTGCTGAGAAAATATTATTCACCAGAATTAGACTGGACTAGTCGACCACCTGGTTATTACATCTCCATGTCAGGGCAAGCCGTGCTGCAACTGAACTTACCAGATGTTTCTAATTTCTCTACCTTCTGAAATACAAGTTGGATTTCCCCTCCAGCTTTGAAATATTTTAAACAAAGGACTTTCTGTGATGTCTCAGGAAGCTTACAAAATTAAAACCCTAGCTAGTATCAGAATAAGAGTCCTTGCTCTCCTGCCCTGCAACGTTGCCTTGCTGCTCACTACCTACCACACTTTCTTGATAAGGTTTTTGGCTGCAAGAGTCTCATTCACTCTCTAGGTTTTCCCTTCAAGCCACAAATAGAAAACTAGTACTGAATTCTGGAGCTACCTACACATCCTTTCTTACTGTGTGAACCAAAATAAATGCTACTTCAAATTAATGCCTTGAAGTCTATAAAAATCATCCATTCATGTATCTTCAAACTACCAATTGCATTCTAGAAAGTTGTCCCAAGACTTTACACACGTTCACAAGGACACTTACACAAGGATCTTCATTGCAGCTTTTTTTGTGAAGACCTGGAACTTGGAAACAATAGAATGACAAGCTGTGTCCACAGGAGGAATACAACATGGCTGTTAAGGAAATCAGGCAATTCGATCTACATGATAACATGAAAAATCCTTGTAATTATTTTAGGTGAAAAAATAAGGTGAAGAAAAGGTCAATATGAGCACTGATAGGTGCACATACACTCACATATACTATACATAACATCTTTGGTACCTTTGAATTTCAGTTTGTTGCCATGTACAAGTACTGTTTATTCAAATACAAATAAATTTGGGGGAAATAAAGTAAAATGAAAATAAACAAAAAAAATTTTTTACAAAAATTTTGAGGAAACTACACATAGGAATTAATGAACAGAAGGCAAGGCATAAGGAGGACAGGAAAAAGAAAGAAATGAAAATTTCAGCTTTTAAAACCCTTGATGGATCTGCCTCTTATTTTTGCCAATATGACTTCCGACTGCCACAACTTGGTGCATCCCAGTTCTGATTCTTCACCACTTCTCAGGAGCTACATTTGACTCTAGACTGCAGTTTCTGCCCTTCCATGACCGGCTCCAATTCTGATTCAGTCTCTATTACTCCTCTCAGCTCTCAGACAGCATCGCTCTCCCTTCTCCCTGAGTTCTTCCTTCAGGGCTTTGGCGGTGGCCTTTCCCAGAGCTCCAGGTCCATCCCAGGCATCTTCACACACTCCCTCAGAGGCATATTCCACTCAGGTCTCATTTGTGGGTGATTCCCAATGCTATACCTCCAACATTTGTATCTGTTCTGCCATTTTTCTTGTCTCCCTTTTCTCTTTTCCAATTTGTATCCATTCTCTGATTGGTTACAGACTTCCCATCAACTGCTTTATGAAATAGCAACCATAACCTTCCAGTCTTCCCTACTTTCCTGTTTTATATCCACCGCATATATCCACTGCCTTCAAAACTAAATGTCAGGTTCCTCAGAGATCGGAAAATGTTTAGTTATACACCTTTTCATCCTCCTTCAGCCAAAAATAGTGTTATATACAATTTTATCACTCAATAAATTCGTGTTTAGTATTATATTTTTATTAACAAACCATTTTTCTTCATAACCACAAAACCTAATACACAATTTGGTATACATAATAACATACAGGAAATTAATTTATGAGTGATTAATTGGTTTATTTCTAATACAAGCTGTTCTATGAGGGATTTGAAACAGTCTACATCCGTAGTAACAAACCTATGGCATGTATGTTATTTGCTTTTCTGTTAGGACAAAAGATATTAATGTATGAGGTTTTTTTCTAAACAAAAACCTCCGTGTTCAGATTTAATTGCAGTGTTGGCACTTTGCAATAAATAAGTGGGTTTTGGGTTGCAGCTTGGGCACTCATCTCTAAAAGGCTCGCCATCACTGGTCTACATCATAACTACTTGTTTACATGCCCTTCTCCCTTACTAGGTCCAGCTTTTAGAGGCTGGGGCCAATACATTGTTTTCATATTGCGGGGGAGTGATTTCCACTAGAAGGAAAACAAAATACATGACCAGAAGTATTTTCCAAAGAGGTTTTTAATATTTAGTAAGTTTATGTTTTTCTAATAAAAGAAATGTTTGGTACATATATGATGAATTGTATTGTATCTGCCATCATTGTATCTGAGTAACATTTGAATTGCATGACATATGCAATAAATACAAATGTATTTTTCTCTATTCAATTTAATTGTTATTATATGTCTGTAAGGCAGGCTAGAAACTTCAGTTTGAGACTTTTTTGAAGATTCCCCCAGTTCTATAGAGTTGGGTTGAGGCTTAAAGAAGATGCAAGAGTATCTCAGGGCTGAGGACTCAGAGGAGATATGAAGTTAATGTGACCTTTAAGTCACCTCTCACATAAAGGTAAGCACTGTGACACGCAGCATGCTACGGTAGCATGGTCTTTTAGGTGATAGCTTCAATTCCATTCTTGAAGCATAGAAAACTTTCCATGCAGTTCCCCCTTCACTATCTTCTGGAAGCCTCATGGGGTTATGTCCTTGGTAGTATCTGACAAAACCCTACACTCTCTAGAGCACTGCTAGGAAACAGAGTGAAACCCTCAGATCTCTAGGATACAATGAATCTCTCAGCCTCTCTTTTCCCTGCCCAATCCATTACTTTCTAGCCTCAAAGCAATTTTCCCTTCGGATATCCAGCCAATACATTTTCCTGTGCTCTTTCATCCACTTCATTTTACATATTACATAAATCCTCACCCCTTTATGAGGTTTAGATTTCTCAAACAAAAGCCAAGTTCTTTGCTTCCACTCAACCACATCCATCCCTTCAGATAATGAACCCAAAACCAAATACTTCCTTGAATAAGAGAAAGAAAAAGGAAAAATACAACGTGAGACTTAAAAAGTAGGTTACACATCAATATACAATCCAACACTCCTTTTCTCAGTTCATTCATCAATAGCCTCTTGTCTTCCCTTTCCATTTTTCATTCTCATTATATTCTCACTTCATATCACCCTTTCTTGGACATGCATCATCTCACACTTGGGTTACAAGAGCTTCTGTGAGTCTCCAACTCATCCTGGTTCTGACAGCCCTTTCCTCCTCAAAAGCATTTACCAAGCCTCTGTCTAATCTTCCAATAGCTCTTGTAGGAGGCATAAATTCTGCCAACTTGAAAATTCTGCATAAAGATTGTCTCAGTCAAGCTTAGGTTCATCTAATTCCTACCATTCAATTTCATTTCCACAAAGACAGATCCTTTCATTCCTCCTCTCATGCACCACTTACTTATTTCTGATACATTAATTTATCTGACATTGTTGCTCTTGCTTTGTATAGTCCTCAACATTTTCTCCTTTTAGGTAAAGTTTACCCAACTTTTAGAACCAGGTCTCGATTTGCCACGACAGTCAATCTCTCTCCACTTCCCTGTGCACAGTAATTGTAACTTAGAGCATTCATCATCCAATTCAATATCTAATTGTGTGATTATTGCATGTTTTTGAATCCACTTTATTCATTACACCTTATGTATTTCACCCATTTTTCCATTCCACCTTACCTATTTTCCCTATTTTATTCATTCCACCCTCCATTAATTCCAAAAACTCTGAAGACAAGGTGCGTATCTTTTCTTAACTCCTTCACTGTACCAAGCACAAAATCTGACACAAAACTGGCATTCAGTACATGTGTGGTTGGATGACCCTGTGAATTACAAATGTGGCCTCTCACAACCCTGTTTATTTCTCCCACTCCCAATATTCACACACGCTTCCTTCTATCTGACACCTCTCTTCAAATCAGGGAGAAGTGAAGCGTTCTGTAACTAAAACCCCAAGAAATGAGTTTTTTTTAGCAGAAATGCAGAAAGAAAGAATAAAGCGTAGAACTAATACTTAGCTCTTAAATTTCAAAGTAAAGTGTTAAGACTGTAACAGAGACAAAAAAATTCAAAAGTCTACAATCTAGAGTATAAAATATATGCTTTAAACACATAAAAGCTGATGAAGGAAGAAATTATCTTTACCATTTAAAAAGACACATTTTAAAGTCTTCAGGCTGAGAGATGAGGGGAAGGAGAATCCAAAAGAATAACAGAATGTGATGCTTTTGTGATTCCCTTGGAAGGACTCCAGCTTCTTCTACTCCCACTTAGCTCCAAGAAGGAGTAAAGAGAATTTCCACTAAGCTTGAGAATAAAGTCATTGTTCTGCTTCCCACCTATCACCTTGGGAAGAACCAGGCTCCAAAGAGGCATTAGCATTAGAAATCAGAGATGGTTTCGTGTATGTTTGGGGGATCTGAGCAGCATAGAAAGCAAGGAGGTTAAACTAACAAGTTAACAGAACTTATGCCACTTCTAAAAAGAAGAAAGGCAGACAAGAAAGCCCACTGAATGTTCCACAAAGTGAGCAGATCAAACTTCTGCCTCTACATAAAGTGGTGGTCCAAAATGAAGTATGTGTTATAAAAAAAAAAAAATAAAGTTACACTGCAGACTCATATATAGTGCTTGAGAAACATCATGCTCACTGGATTTATTAACCAAGTGATTCATTTTCAGTTGATCAGTTTAAAATAAAATCACAAAAGTTTAAACCACATTAAAACTTGAAAACACATTTTTCAAATAGCATCAAGTCCATGAGCTAGGCATAGTGGCACATACCTATAATCCCAGCACCTGGGAAACTGAAGCAGGAGGATCGCCATGAGTTCGAGGTCAGCCTGGGATACATAGTGAGTTCAAGGCCAGCCTGAACTGCAAAGCAAGACCCTGCCTCAAATTAAATAAATAAATAGCTAGCTGCAAGTCCATTTTAAGAAATCTATTAAAATATTAATAAAACCTAAATAGTAATATAATCAAATGGATCAAAAACTTCTCTCCAAGCAAAAAGTATAATACTAATAAAGTTGATTTTAATATCTACAAATATAACCTTTAGATAATGAAGAGAAATCATGTGTGATAATATAAACATTGGGGTAGGATAAGCACACAACCTACCAGGATTATAAGGTACTCTTTTCTTATGCAAGCTACAATGTGCAGAAAATAGAAAAATGATGAGATGATTTTAAGACCATTTAAAAATTTACCATTTTGAATCATTCTACAAACCTATTAATTACCATTATTAACAAGGCCAGAAAAGCAAAACTTTTACCTCTGTAATCTTTACACAGAGTATAATAGAGGTAATCATATAATGGTTTTATAAGGCCACCAGGCTACTGAAGAAAAATGTAGAATGCTGTGAACGTTTCAGCTCAGTAAAAGGTATTCAACTTATCTCTTAAAGAAATTATTTTCCTCTATCCACAATTTCTTTCCTAATATTTTTAGCAGCATTCTGTCAAACCAATACACCAAATCCATAATGAGGGGAAAACATTGGTCATTTGTTTCCCTCTTACATTCCATGAGTTATTAATCAAGAGCACAGCTGGATGTTTAACGACTTGTCCTAGTGACAGTTGTATCCTCACTGCCAGAATATTTTTTCACTTTTGATTTATAGCTTGGCTGGCAAGGATATCATTAATTTTACATCACCAAATGTAAACAATAACTTATCCAACTTATCAGCTTCCCTATTCTTCTGAGTAAACACAGATTATGCCTGCAGAGAAATATTCAGTGGAAAATGCTAAATAGTAGTTGGAAAACACTGCATATGTTAAAAATTAAGAATGCAGACTCATATTTATGTCAACAGTTTAATGTTAGAAGGCTGGTTGTACATTTTCACTGCAAGCATTTTTGAGACTATTTTCAGTCTCGTGAAATAATACAAGACAGGAAATTTAAATCACATTTTAAAGTATCAATTTGAATTCATTAAATAAGAAAAACTAAAAATGTTGTCCTGAATGTAGACTAGTGGTCAACAGAAGTTGTGATGGAGGGAGGTCTGTAAAAAGAGGTCAAATTTGATCAATGTATGCTATAGGCATGTATGGAAATATTACATTGAACCCCATTAATATGTACAATTAATACATATTAATCAAAAAGAAAACTAAAAAAAGTTCTTACACTATGCATCGTCTTTGGAGAAATGGGTATTCCTCAAGAGGATATTCTTTGAAAGAGATGGAAGCAAATTATTTCGTCTCCTTTGACATTAACTTCTAAATGGTAGCCTAAGGACTGTAGAAGTGTCAACTGAGTTGGACATAGTGCTGGAATTGCCGCCCTGCTCAGATCTGCCTCTCATATCTTTGCCCCTAGACCAATATCTGCAGCCAAGTGTTGCCACAGCCTGGCTCAGGAATAACTGTCTCTGCGAGTGAGAAAAAGAATTTGTCACCAAAAAACTGTAAGGCTATAAAGCTTGTGAGGCCTGAAGGCTTGGCAGAAACAGGACAGCAGGCCTAGAAGTGGTTCTTGAAGTTCCTGAACCAAGAGGGACCTGAATTTAGAGCTGCTTTGGGAAGAGTTTGTCAATATGAGGGCATTCTCCGTGACCTAGGATTTAGTGTCCTGGCGAAGAGCCCAGGATCAAGTTCTGATAAAATTTCAGTCTTGCGATGGGTTTGGAAGAAAACTAAAGCACAAGAAAGGAGGCTACAGGACTTGTCTCGTTATGGGGATATATACATTACTAACAAATTAATCAACAGGAGTAAAAATACATGGGTAGGAATTTAAATTAAGGGTAGTCAAAATAAAAAATAAAATGCCTTATTTTTGAGGAGAAGGAAGGTCTGTCGATCCAATAGAAATGGAGAGGAAAAAAGGAAAAGAAAGTACTACATGTGAAAAATATGAACTAATATAAAAGAACTAGTTCTTAATACAACAGTAACTTCAATAAATTTAAATAATCTCCACTTATCCATAAAACAAAGAGACTATTAGGTTGGATCATAAAAAACCTATTTTGTGTCAACTGTAAGAATGCTGTTAAACATAAAGACTCAGAGAGATGAAAATAAAATGGAGTCTGGCAGCAAACTTAATATTATAGGATACAAAAAAAAACTCAAGGCCACAAATATAAAGAACAAAGAAAGACACTGTATTCTTATAAAATAAGCAATAAATAAATATTACCTATCCATCAAAAGCACAGGCTATATATTTTACAAATGTAGCCTCTAGTCATACCTACCAAGCAACAACAGACACAACTGCAGGAAGAAGCAGATAAATCAATATTTGTGAAGACTGTGATACAAATTTCTCATAAAGTGGTAGATTGAGCAGATAAAAAGTGAGCAGAAATAGTGAAAGCCTGAACAATGACATGTGAAATATAGAGAACTCAACCTGTGGAAAATAGAGGAAGCATTTTATTTTCAAACGAGCATAAGTATATGAAGGCACAACAAGCTATGGAAGGAAGTCTCAATAAATCCCAGTGGATCGACACCAGAATCTTTCACCATAATGCAAGAAAATTAAACATTAGGAAACAATATAGTTTCAAAATAAGTTCAACTCAGTAAATTGGAAATAGTAACAGAATTGGAAATAGTAACAGAAATAAAACACATCACACACACACACACACACATATACACGGGTAAAAAGGCAATAGAAACTGAGAAGATGATGTTTTTAAAAAAATACTTTAAGTTACAAAAATGTCTGGTAAGATTGATGAGAATGAAAGAGAATATAACATAAGTAAAGTGAAAAAGAGACCATAGACATAAAATTTTTTAATTATAAAACAATTTTTGGATTAGCAAATGCTGATAAGTTTTTAAAATGAAGAAATGCATGCTTCTGAAGAATATAAAATGTCATGTTGGTACAAACCAGAAATAGAGAACCTGGATAACAGAATACACACTAAAGAAATTTTAATGTCAGTCAAGGTAGTCTACAAAATGACAAGTTTTTTCTTCCATTCTAAAATTAACATCATTCATTTGTTTAATTTCCTTTCATCATTGTCTAGGACTTTCAATATTCTTTTAAAAAATCAGTAATAATGAAAGTTTTGTCTTCTTGTCTATCTTAAAAACAATGCACTAAACTTTCTCTGTGAAATACAATATTTGCCAAAACTTTTAATATATTACCTTTATCAAATTCAGGAAGTTTTTTTCTTCTAAATTGCTAATAATTTTTAATCATGAGTGTGTTCTGAGCTTTATCAAATCTTTTTCAATACACAACTGAAATTATTATATATTTATTTCCTTAAGCAATTACTGTGGTTAATTACTCCCTGTAGTTTTTTTTCATACTAAAGCATCCTCACATTACTGGGACAAGACTTATCTGACTATAATAATTTTTATTCCTAAAATTTATTGTCAATATATTCAATGTTATTTATGTACTGAAATAATACATTCACTCTCCGGACCACCCTCTTAAAAGAGTGCACAGAACTTACAAGAGATTTCAGAAAGGTTGTCAAATGCAGGATCAACTTTCTCCCTATAATGATCTCTCCCATAGGTGTCATGGGTGGCTCTGGAGTGTGGAAAGGGAAAGTGGGATCGAGTCACTTAGCTTAAGGTTGGTGGACTATACGCAGAGTGCATGCTCACCTCCATGCGAAGTGAACTGATTGCTAGCCTTCTCAAAATACAAATGACTTCCGACAATGTGTCTTTAACACACTGTGTTGATCAGCCTATCATGGTGACCCCAAGGTGTAGGCAGACTGTCCTACATCTACCGATTCAGCAGGTAACTGGTGCATAAAAGAAGGGGAATAAGACCTTAAATGTGCAGTGTCACAATGTATTATGGTCTGTATGCTTGTGTAATTCTGGATAAATTTTAATTTTTTAAAAAAAGACCTTAAATGTACAAAGTTGGAAATTAATCTGAGGAAAATTATTCTAGTCATCAAACACATAAAATTGTGAGCAATGAATTCAAACCCACAAATTCCTAGTGAAAACAGAAATAATCTTCTATCAGGAATATAGGTGATAATGTACTTAGTCACATTTCCCCCTTTATTGAGTTTTGTGAAATAGCATTTACCAGAATTTCTGGATTTTTAAGGCAAAAACACTTAGCTTTCCAACTAACTATAAATATATCCGTGCGTAGTGTTACATGTTTTCCTCATTTCATTTAACAGTAATAAATTATTTTGATTAGCTATGTAAGAGAAGACCTAATTACCTCCCCTCTCTACACATGAAAACTATTTTTTAAAATTTGCTTGAAGATCCAGCACCAAAAAAAATAAATAAAATAATAAAATTTCCTTGAGATAATTAAGAACATAGAAACTTTCAGTTTCAGCTTTGACACCTTAGAAAAAAGTGCAACAAACTGAAAATTGATGACTTCTCTTGGACCCATCTGAGAACTGAGGTCACAATGCAACACCCTGGTCCAGAGAGGCAGGAGACTAGAGATAAACACAGCTGAGATCAATTTACCTGGAGCAGAAAGGAATGGAATCATAAACTTTTAGGTATACTTGCATGGCAAATCTGACAAATTTCTGGAGACTGAGTGTGGGCTTCCTTGAGAGTAAGAAACTCCTAGGGGCTGTAATTTTATGGGCTCTCAGACTTTCATGAGCTTTACCTCCAGGAATGCCACCAGGTCTCACGGTGAAGAGCCAAGAAAAATGACCTCACATCTTTGGCAAGGAGAGGTGGAAAAGAACCATCCCAAGATGCGCCTATTGCATTCACTGTAACAAAGGCCTACTTCACAGTGAAAAAGACTTTACCAGACTTAAAAGCAAAGGGAATTCTCTGATTCCAGTCCCATCTAGTCTTACTTTCTCACCTCAGTGCACAGAGGGTGGGAAAGAAAAAAAAAAAATCGAATCCTTAGAAATGTTTACTTCAGTAGGTCATAGCCCAGGGATATAAACCCAATAAAAGACTTAAATTTAATCAAAATATTATAGAACACTTCTTTTCCCCCACCCTTACCTCAATATCAAAACATTTACAGTATAACAACAGAGGATTAAAGCTGAAAGAGCTCCAGGACTATGATTCTATTTAAGACAGACTTCTTATGGAAACTCACAGACAACAGAGGAAACAAAAGTACTATAGGTATCTGAGACCACTGATGCAAAGGAAGCATCAGAACCAGACTGAGGTATAACAGATTCCACAATTATCAGACAAGAAATATAACTATGACCATATGTCAAGGGCTCTAAGGGGAAGAAAGGATTATCTATATTTCATCTTCATGAATTGGCAAATCATCAACATGTTAATTTTTCTCACCTCTATCCACAGGGGTAGGGCCACTGAAGCCCTTTGGAACTCACATCTCGCCACCATATGCCCTGGATACTGGACACAGAGCTACAGGATTTAATGTTTACCCTGCTGGTTTTCAGTATTACTTTGGTCAGATTCTTTTCTGTCCCCTTTTTCTTCCCTTTTGGAATGGGAATGTTTCCCCTGTGCCTTTGTACCTTGAGATTAGGTCACGTGTGTTTGATTTTTACAGAGGTTCACAGCTAAAAGTATACCTTGAGTCCCAGAAGAGACTGTGATCTAGACTTCTGAAAACTGCTGGAATTGTTGAGACTTTGGGGAAAGGATTATTGCATTTTTGGTTGGATATCTGATAGTTATATCATGTTAGGTGGAATTATTAATTTGTCGTGTTCAAGGCAATATATTTGGGTGTCACACAGACAAGTGCTAGGATGTGACAGTTAAATTTAACTGTCAACTTGATTGGCTTAAGAACCACATAGGGGATTAGTAAAGCACACTAGTAGGTGTGTCTGGGTGGGTCGTGGAGACATGACCTTGGTACTATATCTGTCCCTCACTCCTTTATCTTTGGCATTATTCCCCTGTTCTGCTCCCCTGCTGTCGTGAACTGAGGGTCTTTGTTCTGCCACATCCTTCCACCATGATGTTTCTGCCTTGGAGTCAGCCAACCGAAGACTGAATCCCTAAAACCATTAGTCAAATTAAATCCCCCCTTCTTTAAATTGTGGGTGTCAGATATTGTGTCTCAGCAAAGGAAGGCTGATTGTTAAAACATGAGACCTCTGCACACTCATCAAAAGGACTAAAATCGGTAAAACTGGCAATATAAATGTTGACAAGAATGCAGAACAACAATATTTATTGCTGCTGGGGATGTAAAATAATACTGCCACTTTGGAATATAGTTGGGCATTTTATCACACAGCTGAGCATAATCTTATCATATAATCCAGCAATTTTCTCTCCTAGATATTTAACAAACCAATTTGAAAATCTTCACACAATGGTTTACAACAGTTTTATTCCTAATTGCCAAAAGCTGTAAGCAATAAAGATTCTCTCCAACAAATGAATAGATGAACTCTTGTACATCTTGTATAAACGGAATATTATTCAATGATAAATGAAATGAGATATTAAACCAAGAAAAGATGTGAGGCAACTGTGCACATATATTGCTAAGTGCCAAAAGTCAGTTTGAAAAGAGCTGCAGACTGATGGATTCCGTTCTAAAAAAGATAAAACTTCAGAGACAGTAAAAGCTATTAGAAGTTGCCGTTTTTTGGTAAATCTAAAATTTTTTCTTAAAAACAACGTCTGATTTTATTTTAAAGTATGTAGCAAAAAATATAGAGGTCTATCAGGTAATTCAGAATACTTTTTATTTGAACTGTGTGATGTTTCCGATACTTTTCAGTGTTTTAAATTTATAATTTGCTTTCTTCCTCATTCTAAATATTAAATTTTGTACCCAATTCCATATAAGTAATTTACATTTATTTTATTCAAAAGGTCTTCTACCCTGGAACCACCCTAGAGTCAAATCATGGATTTTAGGACAATTATTTGCAATTTCTTTCTGCCCACTGAGTACTGCCCAGCCCTCTATACTTTTGCCATTTAAATTTTCTCTAGCCCTCAAGGTGTATCCATCTTACATGACACATACAGTATGTCCTAAAAGCAATGGATTCAGGATTATGAAACATGGTATTTCTTTCTAGTTCAAGACTTTTCCACCACCACTTTTTAAAAGTCATGTAATTTCCTACAAAGAATCTCAGTTCTGCCACTTTTCAGCTCTATGGCCTTGGCTAGTTATTTAATACCTTAATGTATTAACATCCTCATCTCTAAAATGGGACAATAACAGTGGGCAAGGATTGGACTTGGGCAATGCTATGCTTGTTTTCACAGATGCCTAAAGGTCTGGTACTGACCATTGGTCAAGATAGGAATGTGACTTAGCTGTTAATGACTTATAATGAGCTGCTTAAAGCTCAAAACTCCACTGGAGGCACTCCATATTAGCTTGTGTACATTGTTTAGGATATATATGTAATTATGGTTTGCAGCTAGTTTGACCTGTTACACAGCCTAGCTGCAGCTAAGTGTCAAGGAGTGTAAAAAGACTCTTCAATAAACTTATGTTTGGGCTCTGCTGGACCTAGATACACATATCTGCAAATTTCATAATCTGAAGAGAAAATGCCATTTGAGAAAGGATCCTGGGGTTTGCACTGGAAGATTTCAGACTTCCTGTAACTGCCCATGCTTGCTTTCTCCTGTTGGGCCACACTCCGAAATTATGAAAGCTCTATAAGAGTGTACCCTGTAGAGTCTTGAGAGTCCTTTCATTTTTCAACCTTGTAAGGGCTTTGTAAGGACTAATTGAAATAATAAATACAAAGCACTTATTACACTGCCTTACATGTAAGTGTTCAATAAATGACTGCCTTGATTAATAACATTTTTCCTCTCTCCAACAAGCTGGAGCTGCCCTCCATTAGTGACAATATTAACTGAGATGGAGTTAATTGCTTCTACAGACTATCAGCATCCATAGAAACAAGTAATTTTGCCTGCACAAGACATCTGACAATGTTTGCAGACACTTTCAGCTGTCCCAACTGGGGGACAGGTGCTGTTGAAACCTAGTAATTAGAGGTCAAGCAAGCAACTAAACACCAATCCAGGACATTCCCTCCAAACAGAATCGTCCAACCCAAAACATCTGTGCCTCCAAGGTCGAGAACCCCAGCTTGTCACTCTCATTACTCACCTTAACTACCGCCCCACTCCCCAGCCAAAAGCAAGCTTCTCACGTGTGTGTGCACGTGTGCTTGTGTTCAAGAAGTGCCGAACCCATAAGATAGCCTGGAAATTTCTGTTTTACAGCCAAGAGACATCTCTCTCTACGATTTCCCTTCACGGCTCACTGACTGAAGAGGAGCTTCTTCCTGCTGTTGCTCCCCACGCCGTGCGTCGGGCACACGGAATCAAGGAAAGGAACTCGGTGCTGCCGCACCAGCTCTTGTGGAATCAGTCCACATCCTGCTTACATCGCCCTCATGGTCTTTTGTGAATCAAGGTAAGTTGTTTTTCTTCTTCAGAGTCTTTGTCCCGTCCCTGTAATGAAATTATTCATCTCTCCACCAGAAATTCTCTTGAGTGCTAGCGGATGCCCCCATTTTAATGCTGCAAAGTGAATGCAGTACATGGAAACAGTGCTGTAACAACCATAAACTCAGTGAAGTGGACAGAAATTCCCTCTCACTCCTGCTCCTCACCAAAAAAAAAAACGTGGAAAAACTGTATTCCAAGAACATTTCTAAGGTCATCTTTATTTTTCCTCAATATATGTTCAGAACAATTCGTTCAACTCTATGCTCAGGAGTTTATCCGATACTTTCCTCTAAGAAAACCAACTGTCCTACTTTTCCTGGAACTGTCCCAAGTTTAGCATTGAAAATTGACTTTGGCCCAGATAAACCAGGACAGTTAGTCACCAACTCTTATAAAGTACCTCTCAGAATATATAACAGTTACATTTTAATAAATTTTGTGATGATGCAAAATTCCATGTATTGACTTCCATGTTAAATCTAATAACTACATTGGCGCATTCCTCTGTGACATTCTTTCCCCTAGACCTATTTCACTCCTATAATGGCTGATGCTCTCACAACACAGCCCATCGTTGCTCCTCATGCTAAGAAGCTGAATTCCACACTACTGAAAAATGGACAGGAAAGAATCAGGGATTCACCTAAACAGCTTCTTCCCCAGAGCTTAGCTCCAGGTCAGGCAATTTATTTTAAAGAAACAGAAATTGAGAATCTCTATCTGTAGTTAACTATTTGGTTTCAATGACATCACAAATGGTGAAAATACAAACCATCACTCTAGTTTACATTTCTAGTATCAAGATGTACATTTCTGATGTCAAGATGTATTTAAGTCATCTTCACATAGCCACAGAAAAAAATTCTTACTGCCTATCAAGTTTTTCCGAACTGCTGAAAATAAGCAGCTGCCTGTTTTTATGACAGTCTTTATTTGGATAGGCCCCACTTTTAAGCAATCTAGATTTTAAAGAACATTAGCTTTTAAGTCAAACACCATAATTTATGATACAGATTCTCCAACTCTTTTGCCTTCAAATATCTATTACAATCCTTCCACCTTCATCCCCATTCTACTTTATAAAAACAACAAATACTTGCATTTTCTTTCTCTCGATTCACAGTAACCACATGAGTTAGGTACCTCAATATTGTCATCTCCATTTTTAAAAGATGAACAAACTTATTCGTGATCAAAAGAGAAAAAGATAAACCCATTTTGAGCATGTTAAGCTGTGTTATCCTTGTATTTGCAGTCTAATAACACCCAAATATAGGGTCTTATTTATCACTCTGAGCTCTCTAGGTATCTCGTTGCCATCATAATAGTCTCATTAAAACTATTCCATCTGTCAATGGCCATTGCTGGACACAAGAGCTGATACATACTGCACTGTTCAGTATACATTGTACAGATTATGTTAAGAAAAATCACTAGCTTCTAAGGGAAGAAACAGGATTATATTAAAATTCACCACAAAAAGACCCATTATTTTTATGAAGTTAACATATAAGCAAACACCAAAACCATTTAGCAGTTAAAATCTTGTTAATCTACTTTCACACATTCATTACCTAACACTAAAATCAGTATCTCTAACAGAATAGAACTTTTTAACAGTCTGCTATATAAAATCACCAGTACAAAATACATCCAACAAATAAAGTTAGATATTAGCACATTGATTCAACTTCAGAAAAGATAATAGTCTTAATACAGTAGCAAAAATGTTGGAAGGAATAGGACAGGCTTGTGCCTAAGGAAAGTCCTTAGTTCTTTTGACATCCCTAACACGTGATGCAATTTCTGTGCACTATCTGCTCTGTGAGGGCATAGTGAATTAGCTGACCCATGTAACATAATTAACTTGGCCTCTTCAGGCGACCATAAAGGAAAAAGGAGATGGTTGCATTTAAGATATTTCATCCTTCAAAAATTACTTTTTCACTGATGAATAAAGGTCATACATCCACTAAAATTAAGTCAATAGAAGTGATTTCATTTGTACCATAAGAACATGTGCCTGTTGCTACTGGCAACCAAATAATAACACTAAATACTTATTTTTGTCTTGACAACATATTTAAGTCTGGAATTTAAAACATAGGTTCAAACAAAATAAAATATAAAATGCATAAGCATCTGTAACAAACTGGAAGAAGAAAATTATTATTTTCCAAAGACAAGTTAGAACATGTACCACTAACATTCAAACACATTATTATAAATGTATATTTTGAAATGGCCTAAGCTAATTTGGCTACTTGAAAGCTGTCAAGTTCTTTTGATTAATATCAATACCCTCTAACAATACTAAAGTGTTTTGTTTGACATCAGCTCAGCTAGCCCAGATTCTTTTTGTTGGGATTTGCTTATCGTTTTTCCATCCTTTTCAAACTCTCTGTGTCCCTATGCCTTCAATTTATATTTTCTATGAAGACTATAGCTTAGTTTATTTTTATTTTATTTATCAATTTGATAATATTTGTTTTTTTGACTGGGGAAGAGTGTTACATTTGTTTGAACTATGACTGTTCCAACTTCTTTCTAAAAGCTCTTTAAATATGCACATGTCCTGGTTTACATGTCTATTGTTCCATATTTTTGCCAGGTGTGGTAGCACACACCTGCAATCCCAGTTACTCTGGAGGCTGAGGCAGAAGGATGACACATGTGAGGTCAGCCTAGGTCACTTGGTGAGACTCTTCTCAAAATAAAATAAGTAAATAAATAAAGGATTGAGGTGTAGCTCATTTCAGTGGTACAGCACTTGCCTACCATGCTGGAGGCCCTGGGTTCAATCCCCAATGCCAGGGAAAAACATTTTTATTACCTGTGAATTTCAATCATTATAAAAGAAGGATGTTTGTACAGATCAAATGAAAGCCATTGTTCCATGACGCTTGACTAAATGAAGTCTTGGTCATTTCTAGGATATTACATGATTCCAAAACATTTGTTCCAAATGTACTTGAAATAGTTTCATGGGCAAACAGTCAGTTTCACTGTGACTCTTTCCCAGCAACACGGGGTTGCTTTGTGTTGCTTCTCCAATGTTTGCTGCTTGTATGTTAAGGATAAGCATCTCAGTACACAGCTGGACTGTAGCACACACTCTACTGATCCTCAAGCTTTGCCTGAAGGGCATAAGCCTCATGTACTGATATACTGTCTTTGCTTTACCTACAAATTTAACAGGCCACTATTAATAAGAAGAAACATACAGCTCGTACCATTGTTCTGTGTGCTTTCATCACTTGGCTCATTAATTCTCTCAGCAAGTTAGATATGCTACCATGGTGGACTCCAAATGGTTCCCTGTTCCTTTAGCTTTCTCTGCCATCTAAGAAATTATAATTCTCCCCTCTTTATCTCTAACTGCACTTTCACCTGTCTCCTCTCTCCATTGCCTTCTTTCTGGTTTTAGGAATAGTCCATGTGGTTAAGCTGAAAAGTCAATGAGGTCTGAAGTCAGAAGATGCATTTTGAATTCCAGTTCTAGCCCCACTTGATAGCTCAGCAACCTGTTGATTTAATTCTTATACCATCTTTCAAATCATATAATTGCTTAACTTCTTGTTATGGTTTAGATCTAAAATGTCCCCCCAAAGTCTCATTTTGGGGAGGTGACTAGATCACAGGGACGCTATACTCATCAGAGGACTCATCCACTGGTGATCTTACTAGCTAAAGGTGCTGTCAGGAGGCAGGGCCTGGTTGCAGGAGGGTCACTAAAGCCCCGTGCTGGAAGGGTGTATGCTTGTCCCTGGCTCCTCCCTGTTTTCTCAGGTTCCCGGAGGCCACGTGAGCAGCTCTCCTCCACGATGTCCTTTCACTATGGCCTTCCTGCCCTAGAGCCTGCTGTCCATGGACTAAATCCACTAACACTGTGTGCCAAAGTAAATGTCTCCTCTTCCAAATTGCCAATGTTGAATATTTTACCCCAGTGACAGGAAAGCTGGCTAATACACTTATTAATTGCCTATGCTTATTGGAACATAAACATTAAT
Organism: Hystrix cristata; assembly: GCA_004026905.1. Taxonomy (NCBI): domain Eukaryota; kingdom Metazoa; phylum Chordata; class Mammalia; order Rodentia; family Hystricidae; genus Hystrix; species Hystrix cristata. The sequence goes on along the minus strand of PVJO010000401.1, from coordinate 149,058 downwards.
GGAAAGGGGAAGTGATCAGCTAAAGGTGCAGGGAAAAGGCTAAATCTGACAGAAGGACACACAATTCATTTATTTATTCAATCACTCAAAAATTGTGAACTTACTTTGTTTCTAAAACAGAAAGGCAGGAGAGTGAGGAGAAAAATTTTCTGTTCTCTCGAGGCTCACATTCTCCTAAATCGTATTTCATATGGTTTCCAAAAATTAAAGCATATATTAACTCTTAAACTTCGACACTGAGTAGCGTTCATTGTGTTTTTAAATTGATACTGGTTCTGCTACTCGTTAGTGTTAAGTCACAGAACAAACTACTTTACTTCTAAGTTTCAATTTTTGACCTTTAAAATGGAAATTCTACTACATTGAGTTGGGGCAAGAATTAAATTAATTGGTAGAAAACATGGAAAAACAGACAGAAAAGAGTCAAATACCCCATATATTCATAGATACTTAAGAATTTCCTGAAACTATTAGTACAGGATGGTCAATATAGTACTACTTTCATTCACTAATAAAATTCTTACTTTCAATTCAGTAAAATACTTACACTTGACTTAAGATTATCTAAAATGTGTGCTGTTATTCTATAGATATACTTGAAGCTATTTATGTTCAATTTTTTTCCAAGCTGTTTAATATTCCATATCATACTGTACATATTTATAAAACACTGAAAATGGATAAAAGTGCATCTTTTATAAGCTATATTTATATAGAGAGAGAAAAATCTGGCATTATATATATAAAAAACTATGAACAGTAGTACTTCTAGAAACGGATTAGCACAAGCAATTTTAATCATTAAGACCTTACATATTCTTTTTTTTAACTTATTTTAATGGTACATTTTAGATGTACATAGTGATAACATTCATCATAGGGGATTTGTACCTGTACATGATATATCTTGTTGCTTCTTTCTTTCCCACTCCCCTCCCCTCCCTTCACCCCTCCTCCCTCTTTATTTACAAAAGTTTTGTTTCCATTTTTTCTTCCATTTCTTATTTCTCTTGTCCCTCTGTTCCTTTCCCCCTCCTCCTCCCTTGTTCCCTTTCCTATTTGGACATTTTCTTCTCTTTCCCAATATAATACATTTTAGTCTTTATTTATACTTTCAGTTTCTCTCATCAGAGAAACAATGCAGTATTTAAACATACGTGCCCAATTTATTTCACTCAAGAGTACGGTCTCAAGATGTATCCATTTACCTAGAAATATCTTGAACTTATCATTCTTTATGGCAGAGTAGTATTCCATTGTATAAAATAAACCATATTTTCTTTATCCATTCCACTGTTGATGGGCATTTGGGCTGTTTCCAAGATTTAGCTATTACAAACTGTGCCACTATAAACATGGGTGTACATATATCGCTGTGGTATGATGCTTTTAATTCTTTTGGGGAGATGCCAAGAAGTGGAATAGCCGGGTAAAATGGAATCTCTAGTCCTAGTTCCCTGAGGAATCTCCACACTGATTTCCATAGTGGTTGCACCAGTCTACATTCCCACCAACAGTGGAGAAGAGTTCCTTTTTCTCCACAGCCCCTCCAGCATTTGTTATTGGCTGATTTGTTGATAACAGCCATTCTTTCTGGAGTGATGTGGAATCTCAGGGCTGTTTGAATTTGCATCTCTTGAATGACCAGTGATGGTGAACGTTCTTTCATATATCTATTTGCTGTTTCTACTTCTTCATCTGAGAAGTGTCTATTCATTTCAGTTGCCCACTTTTGGACTGGGTCCTCAAATTTGGGGGGTCTTTTTTTTTTGAGTTCTTTATATATCCTAGATGTTAGTCCTTTGTTGGAGGAATAGCTGGCAAAAAAATTTTCCCACTCTGTGGGTTGTCTCTTCGCTCCATTGGTAGTTTCTTTTGCTCTGCAAAAGCTTTTTAATAAGATCAGATCCCGGTTGTTGATTCTTTGTGATATTTCCTGGGCAATTAAGACCTTACATATTCTTTAAGGGTTTTACAAAGTACATGGGATCACTAAAAACAGTACAGATTTTTTTTCAAAAATCATTATAAAGTAGAAAGTATGCCTTTTTTATTCTGATGAAGCACTTTTGAATTAGTAGGTATATTTTAAAACTACATTTCAAAGGACGAGGCTTATTGCTGTTATTATGTCATGCTCTGTTTGTAGACTTTTATTGTATCTATACAAACAAGATTTATTTCTTGAACTCACACCTCTCTCATTTGAAATTAGAACAGCTGAGGAAGGTGATGCTGCAAGCCAATCACTTAGTAACAAACGCAATGACTTCATATTTTGGGAAGACTGACATATTTTATAAAACAGCTTTTATAAGCTATACTTGGCATTAATTTCAGAATGTCCCAGATTGTTCTGGATCATTTCGTGGCAAAATTAATTTCTGTATTACCTCACTTTCTCCCCTAAAGAATGCCCTTTTTCTGTTCAAGTAAAGTAAACATTAAGAACTCAAAGGGGGATATATGACTCTATTAATTTTTATAATAGCCTTTCAGTCCCAAACATAATGTTGTTACAGTTACTCCTCAATAACTACAAAAGATTCTTTTCAGCTCAACAAATATTTAATAATCATCTTACAGACCACAAACTGGGCCAAGCTCAAGAACTAGAAAGGTAGCTAAGTGTTCTCTGCTGTTCAAATATTCACCAGCCAAAAGAGGAAAGACAGTTAAAGAGAATTTCAATGTAACCCCTGAGGGATAAAGACCTACAAAGGAGGGAAATCTATCTGATTTCTGTTTCTCAAAATAAGCATACATTCTTTCATTCAAATTGATATTTCTGTTTTATGAGTTCTGGAAACTAAAATCCCTTTATTATTTTCTTTGTGCCAGGCTTACTAGATAGGCATAAATAACCAATCTCTGAATAGCGTTCCCATGCATAACAATGATTAGAAATATCTGTAAAGAAATGTGGAAGAGGCACATATACGTTTGGGCCTCAGAATCTTGTGAAACCAAGTTTTTCAATATGAGCTAATCCTAAGAGAGCACAGAGATAATCCAGCTGGTGGAAAGAAAAGAGAGAGAAGCGAAAGAATAAGAAAAATGAGAAGAAATGAATCAGTCCTGTAATTCTTCTATCCTATAAACAAAAACATCTGCAACCCGGGAAATGCCTCTAATCCCCATGTAACTAATAAGGTCATGGCATGGCTTCCAGATACCAATTTTGAACTTTTTTTTAAAGCAATGGGACAACATGTTGTTGATTTTCACTGTGAATAGGCACAAATAAAAAGAAGCTGTCCTTGATTTCACTTGCATTTCTGTTAAAGCAAATGTCCTATGAAAAACAGCAGACACCTTCATGAACCCTATCTGGGAAAATAGGCATCAAAATTATATCAGTCAAAAGACAGTTAGGACTTGGAAGAGTTCTGTAAAGGACTTATACTATGAGAAACTAAATGATACACAGTGCCACAGTGCTAAGACACAGGTACTGCATAGATTTCACTAAACGTTAAATTAGTTACTTACTGTTTTTTGCATACTATAGTCTTTTCTAACGGTTACCTCAAAGATTAGATCATTTTTTCAGGTGAAAATACTCAGAGTCCTACAGTTATTTGACATCACTTTGATCCAGTTTTACCTATTTTTTTTTAGTTTTAAAATCATTCTTAGAAAGAAATTGACCATTATCTCAAAATATGCTTTCATGAATTTTATCATATTAAAGAAATTTTTATCATATTTAAAGAAATCATATCATATTATAGATTATCATATTTAAAGAAATGACTGATAAAGAACCAATTTTGTTAAATAACTGAAAAGCCACATTTACAGAACATGTGCTGTTCATGAATGCACAGCTCCATAAAATCATTAAAGAGCCACTTATTTACCAGTATTGTATAGAAGGCACAAAATGAAAGCACAGTTTGGATCATCAAGGAAGTTCTACGAAGAATTTTTTTTTTTTTTTTTTTGGTGCTGGGAATTGAACCGAGAGCCTTGCACTTGCTAGGCAAGTGCTCTACCACTGAACTAAATCCCCAGCCCCTCCACAAAGAATTTTTGTGTTATGACTTAAGAGTAAATGTCTTCTCTCAAAAATCCAAAATGAATGTACAGACATATTTATGTTCTTCAAAATGTATGTACTCAGGTTAAGGATAATGTGAACTAAAGAAGTTATTAATGAATATATAATCTAAACAAATATAAATCATCAGTGTATAATAGTTTTCAGATTTTCCTTGCATCTATAAAATTTAACAAAGGGGATGAAGTTCCTTAATGTCCATAAAGTTCACAGATAGTATGATTCTCAGGAGACTTAATTTCACCAAATATGTTCTTATAATGTAAATCTGAATAAAATGTAAACATAAATTGTATGATAAGTTATAGGTGCATCCAAATATATTTATAAATATATACATGCATATTTACTTATATGAAGAACATGATTTAGAAAGAATTCAAGCCTCAAGCCAAGAAAAATGGTAGAAAAAGAGATACTCCAAAAGTCTTTACTCACAGTTTGCTCCACAGAGGTAAATTAAGATATAAAATGTAATTATTAAAAGAATTTAAATGAGCATAAAAGCAAGTTAGCAAATAACTATTTTTTATTTTCATACCAATTTTATTTACCAAATGCTATTGACTAATAACTATATTTTGCTAGATCAGTAATCTCATCTTTGATTTAATGAATATTGTGTACACATTATTAATAGTTGATTTCATGATTCTGTTTCTTCATCTTCAAAATGAAGATAATGGATTTTTCTGTCAAATAATATGGTGTCCATTTTTTATTTATATGTTGCACACTGTTTAATGATGTCTAAATCCTTATAGGAAGAAAATTGTTTCTCAAATTATTCAGGAATTTAGGATACAGGGAAATTTTCCAAATACAGTATCATCTATTTTTACAGCACACTTTAAAGGTCTGGATGAGACCGTGTGGCTAATGGTTCCAAGATCTTGTCTCAAGATGAGACCAAAGTACTTAGTAAGCCACACAATTTAATAAAAATTATGATATGTGAAAATAATTACTTAACCATCTGGAATTCAAAAGAAACTAAGTAGAAAGGAAAAAGTTAGTTTTATTCTGCATGACCCTTTCTACTAGCATATTAACAAAATTCCAAGATTAGCAGAGGTCAGAACAGTGGAAAGAAATCTCCAACCCTTCCTGGGGAAGCTTTCAACTCAGCCTGGACTTCACCTGGCTTTCACTCTTCCCGTCCTCCACAGGGAGAATGAAGTCTTTTGCTTTCTTCTGTTTTGTTGGCACACATTACAACTTTATGAATTCAGCTCTTCCACCGTGTGTAAGTAAATGCTGCTTTCCTAATCCAAGAAAATATTACTCTTTGTTTTATTCTTCACATCTCCATTATTGTAAACTTTTTCAGAATTTTTAATGCTTATGATCTTTGCATTTCCCCTTGTTCATTAGTATTGGCCTTTGATCACCTTCGGAGATCTTGCATTCTACCTTTTAAGATCTTTTTAAATTGTTTCCCTTTATCTATTAGCCTTTTGTCACTTTACTATCAATAGTGAATAGGTGATTTAATCAGTTCATCACCAAGTACTTTGTTTCTTCCATCATTCATCCTGCTTCACGTTTAAGAAGGTCCAGCCTCCGAACCTAGCTGACTAACTTTCAACCACATGCTTGTTGTTTCCACAAGGTAGAATACATTTGTGGTATAACTAGTGAATCTTGACTTCTCTCTCAGAGTACAGAACCCAGGACAGCAAAGCGTGGCTGCAACTCCTGTTTCCTGTCTGGCACGTGAAGGTCTTGCTAAGCAACTGTAGCACTCTTTCCCTCTGCATCCAGATGCAGCCCTGAATCTTTTCAAACAGTGCGACAGGTAACAGCTACCACTCCATAAAAGTTGAAACAGGAATAAAAAGATACTGTGTTTGTATTTCCTGGTAAAGGAAGGTTTGTAAATTATTGAATTCATATTTTCCATGCAGTTGTGAAAATCCAGCAGTTAGCAGTTCTCAGTTAAATGAACTAAATATTGGGACAAGTATTCCACTTTTCCTTCTGTAATCACTAACACAAGTAAATCACTTTTAGTTACCCGAATTATCTAGAAGTAATAAGCAGTCATCCACAAGGCAAGACAAAGGCATTCTGTACCACTTTACCATTTGTATTAGATAGCAACCCCGTTTGCTAAAAAATAGATTTGAAAATAATACTGAATGTTCAAAATAAATACCAGTTTACATTATTTTGTGTTAGAACTATAAACTGTAACTAACATGCACCTCACGGATTAAGTGCATGAGTGGCTATGTGAGTAAGACTCATCTTATCCTACATAAAAAAAGTCTGAACACCTTAAGATGTTCAAAAACCTTGGTAATCTGTTCCCACATCTTCAGCTGCATCCTCTACTACTTTCTAGCATGTGTCTGTCAAAACATAGCTAAATTCAGACCTGCTGAGTAAGACCCAAAAATGCTACGACTTTTCACATTCCCTGAAGAGTCATTCTCTGTGGCTGCATTGTAATTGCAATGCTTTATAATTCAACTTACTTGTAAAGACCCAAGTCAAAGTAGGCTCCTCGGAAGCTATCTCTGAATTTGGGCAAAGCCAGTCATCTTCACCCCTGTACTCACAGAGCACTTGGTACAAACCTCTGCTGTTCTCAGTAGGTGATGAGAGAATTATTAATTTCCCATACACTACATACTCATGTGGTCCTCAGAGACAGAAAATAATGCTTCATATCCATGTCCCCAGTTTCTTGAGAAGTACTTACACAGCATGGAAACTCAATAACTGTATTTTGACTAAATAAATGAACACTTCAATAAATCATACACCAATTTAAACTGAATCCAGATATAACCAAGACCCTTTCTTAGGTCCACACTAATCTGTTTAGTGTATTGACAAATTCTTTATTTAACCATCTCTGAAAATCCAACTCAAAGTGACAACCCTGCAGCTTCTGTATTTATGAACCCTAATCCCTCTACCTTCTCTCTCCCCTACCCAGTCCTAGAGGACAAAGTGAATACCAAAGTGAGAGACCTTGATTTAAAAGAAAAAGAATCATATATTATTACAGAACAGACACGCGAGTTGCATGGCTTTTTTCCCCTTTCATTAATCAGTTATTCAGTTATCCGTATTCCTAAATGAGCTGGATTGTTCTAAAAGGCCTGAGGTACACTTACGAGTAACAACAACCTACTTCTTATGGCCATATGTGGCGCCCAACAGCAGAGAAAATCCCTTTCAGGAGTTATCTGACAAACTTGGAGGGTGATGATCTATTTATAATGTATTATAAAATAAGATTACATCCTTTGTAGTCATGCTGTCCTACGTGAAGATATATTTCCCTTGTTCACTGTAATTAGGAAATCGTTCCTCTCCTTTATTCTATATATCAGTTCCAAAGTGATTTCTTTTGTAATACACTTCTATTATATCTCCTGGTTTATACAGATGATGTAAGGCAGTTTACAATAAATCATATATAATAAAATGTAATTTTAAATAGAAAACAGTTGCTGTTGAATAGGTGAAATATATATGTCATTTGTAAAGCAACTTAGATATTTTCATTTGGCTTAAATGTCGATTTTTGGTTGTCTGAAAAGAAGGTAAAAATGAAAAATAGAATGAGTAATTGAATTCCTATTATTTAAAAAGAAAAAGAAAGTGGTGTGGTGGCACACACCTGTAATCTCAGCACTGAGGAGGCTGAGGCAGGAGGATTGCAAATTTGAACCCAGCCTGGTAAACTTACCAACTTAGGAAGACCCCATCCCAAAATAAAAAATAAAAGAACTGGGTATGTAGCTCAGTGTGATGGCCCTGGGTTCAATTCCAGTAATGAATTAAAAAAAAAAAGAAGCTGGCATTGCAGATATTAAGGAGGAGCTAAGATTTTTCTGGTGCTAAAAGAAAATTTTCCTTGAAACTTTTATCTATGACACATAATACTTTACTGTCACCAATTACGTTTATAGTATTTGCTTAAAAAAATATGGCTAGTATTTATTTTATTGTATTATATAGGCATATTATTGAAACAAAACTCAGTAAAAGTTAGTATATCTTAGGCCAAGTTCACATAGTCCAAAGAAATAATCTTTTGACTTAATTTCTTCCAAGGACAATTGTCAGAGTAGCTAAGAAAGTGGTTCTAAATTCTATTTGAGTTGTAAATACTTTTAAAGAATCTTTTAAATACTATACACTTCTCAGCACAAAATTCACAGAACACCAACTCTGTGACAATTTCAGGGAGATTGCTGACCTCTTGAAACACACTCATAGGTGTCAAGGACCAGAGTGCAGATGGATTACACAGTCTTTAAATAATTTCTCATACTCAGTAAAATTTTCAGACAAAATTTAATAAAAAACGAATGAATGATTCAAGGCTGCAGTTCCACGGGAAATTCCTAAAATATTTCTTCTAAATGACTCTGAAAACCCACAGGGGAAATTCCATCCTCTAATAACTATTCTTATGTTAATGTAACTGCTAAAACAATATTAATTTTGCTCTCTGCTGCCATTTTTTAAAGCTTCTTGATGAAAGGAGATCCTCAGGCTCTGGTAGCTAAACTGTCAGACTGTAAAATTGACATCTCATTATCAAAAGCCAGACAGGGTACAAAGATATATAAGTTAAAATAAAATTTTCTTCAAAATTAGAATTTGGAATTCACTTGACTCGAAAACTGTTAGAGTTCTTTTGTTCTTGATACTTTACATATACTATTTCATTTAATTCTTACAATAAATTGGTCATTATTATGTTATAAATATGAAGAAAGCAAGATTCAGGGATGTTAAATAACTTACCAACTTTTCACAGTAAATGACAGAGCTAAAATTTAATCCTAGTTGCATAATTCCAAGGTTAGTGCCTAACACATCATATTGGCAATTCTCCTTACGTTTTGCTTTACCCACTTACACTGGAACGAGTTGAGAATTCTACATTCTAAGACACACCTTGTATAACTCTACTCATTGGGAAAGTAAGATCAAGGTTTATGCTAAAGGTAAATTGTTAGCATTATGTAAAGGATCTTCTCTTATTTCCTCAGTAGTTATATAGTCACTTATTTAACTAGACTTGCCCAATACACACTAGTGATTTATGTATTTTAGAATACTCCTAATGGGTGTCTAATGGTGGAACAGTCTCAGCAGTCAAAAATATCATCTCATAAGTAGTTATTACTGGAGGGAATTTTCCTGGTGGACTTGCACAACCATAAACACGAAGTATTTTGGCCTTCATTTTTAAATGAAAAGCAGAATGATATATTCCATTTTAAAGCCTAGAGTTAAATTTTAAATAATAAAAGCACAAATAAAAACAATACAGATTTCATTGTGATTTATACATTTATTTATATTATGAAACAATTTGCATGTATTAACAATAGAAAATTTTTAAGAATAGTTGACCAAAGAATCCTCCCTTCCTCTGAGAAAATAAATGAGGGGGGGAAAGTTAAGGTAGCCTCAAACACTTCCCCAGCAATTTTTAGTACCAGAAAATAACAGAAAAATATATAGAAAGGTCTTAGTAGAAAAATATGACACAAGCACTTTTATAACATTGTAGAAATTTATCTTCTGTAGTGTCTTCAAAATGCCTGAATCCAGATTGTCAATCCAATATAGCACAGAATCACTTTGAAAATTTCAAATTGGAAAAAAATCCATTTGACCTCACAACGCTATATGTAATCTGTTTGAAATCTGTGCAGGGGATGTGACATTATTGTTTTATTACTGCTGTACTCTCAGAAGAAGCAAATACCTCAGCTAGAACACCTAATCTCTTACCTCATCACATAACAAACTTTGATCATTAATTAGATCATTAATGAAAACAAATACTATCCCAATCTAAAGTGAAAATCACTACAATGAGAAATGTTAACTTTTGACCTGGCAGCCATAATGAGTTTGTAGGAATCTAAACATATCCAAAGATGGAAGAAATGTATTACTGCATCAAGAAGTTAGAGTCCATCAACAAACTGTTGTCTGTCACTAAATTCCATAAATCCTGGAAACATTATGAAGCATTTTGAATTGTGAAAACATATTAGTTGTAGAATTACATTGGTCTTTCATCCTAATGAACAAGATGACTGAGTTCTGGAACAGACACAAGTTCTTCTGGGCCTCAGGGATCACTAGGGCCTGCCTGAAATCTGGCAATCTGGCAAGTCTAGCCCACAACATGACCAGAATAGGGCAGAATTTTGCAAAGTGTGTCCCCAAGGATGACTTTGTGTCTAACTACAGACTCACCACTTACTGACGCCAAGCTCTAGCAGCTCACCAGCACAAACCACAGCAGCACATGCCCAGCTGGAATAGTCCTTCAAGCCAAGATATGAGTGCTCTGACAGAACACACCTCTGTGGTGTGTCCTGACAGACACCAAAAATGTTTGCAAGGACACACAGAGCTGCAACAAATCTGAACAAAATGATTGAAACTATTAAAGGTCAGCAAACTTTCTTCAGGATCAAAAAGTAAAGGAAAACTTGATTACCCTAATGAAGAGAAGGCCTCTATTAAGAATGGCAAAGACAAGTTCATCTTTATGTGAATTGTGTAAAATACGGCTGCCGCTGCTGCCTATCTGGTTGGTCATGGTCATTAAGGCCAGAGAATGGAGGGAAAAGGGAAATGAGGTTATAAGGTAAGGTGACAGATAGAGAAAGGCCAGGCAAAAAGTCAGCATAACAAGGTTTCCAAACACAGCAGCCACCCTGTCTGAGAAGGTCTGGAGAACAGATAGGAGCTAGCTGCCTTTTCCCCAAGGTTGTTTACTGATACTAGTAATTGGTTCCCAGCCACAGTTTTCACTTCTCACTGAATACAAAAAAATAAATAAATAAAAGATCAAAGGTATGGGTAGGTAGTACTTAAAAATCACTTCCCTCATTTATGTAGCAAACTGAGTACTTTTTAAGTACTTACTAAGGCAGCTGTAATTAACTTTGGGTATTTATCAAAATTGGACTAGTTTCATGCTCTGAAATTGTCACTTTAGAGTGAGATGCTAATTATCATAATAGGAGCTAATTTCTTAACGTAATAAGATTTTTCCTTTTGGTCATTAGGTTTGTTTAAATATTAAGTTTACTAAATTTGGTTGAAAAGTAAGTCATTAGACAGAGAAAGTCCAATTTTTCAAGTTTCAAAGGTTTTTTTTTTTAAAAACTGTTTACTTTTGAAGTGTATCCAAAGCAATAGGACTACTTTGAAACTAGCAAAGGATTTGAGGCTCAAATTTGGCTGCATCTTTTAAGATAGATATTGAGGAGTAGGTCTAAAATGGAGGTAAAATGGTAAGACACCCCTGTCCCTATATTCCATGCACAATATCTGACAGATACAATACATGGGTAATTGCCTTTAATGTTTGAACCGCACAAGATCCTAGGCTTTATGGCAGTGAGAATCACAGAGAATCTCTCTATTTATGGCTAAGTTTCTGTAGATGCCAGCATCATGAGATCATTGCTCTCATTCGGTAAAAGTAAGTAATTTGCTAGATTCTAACGCAAAGGTTGATTGTTCAGGACCACAAAGTGCAGAACTGGAGTGAAACAAAATAGCAGTATAATATCTCAGAAGCAGGTAAGTACAAGGTGTGGCTTAGTGCAGATTCTCTTTTAGGAATAAAAATTAATTATCTGATGTATTCAATATACATATATACTATTCTTTAAAGTATATATCATTCACAAAGGGCACTCACCAGATTTTTTCGATTAGCATAAGGAACAATCATTCATTGAGAAAAGATGGGTCTATAAGGACTTCTTTGGTATATTCGTAAATTGTCTTCTTTTTCACTTCTGGAATATAAAAAGAATATCAAAACTTGCTTCAAAAAAGACATCACATTTAACTTACTGTATGGACTACAATCTTTTATATGGTTAATGTACTTGCTAATTGGTCACTACTTTTCCCATTTGAATGGAAGGGTTTTCCTTTTCTTTACTGTGCATTTCCATATTACTAAGTTTAACATTAATTAAAATGATGTTTTCATTAGAAAACAAGTTAACATAAGTTACTAATGTTCAGCTGAGATATTAGTTTATCCTTTGTTAAACATTTTCCATGATAATATTGTTTTACTCTTGCTATTTTATAAAGTAATAAAATAAGTAACTTCAATATTAGAATATTCATAATTATTTTTACCTTTATGTATCAAGTTATAAAATATTTTTTAAGTTTAGATATTGGACTTAACCACTGAAATTCCACATAAACCTGCAAAGTAAAATTTGGGGATATGAAGAACTGTGAATACAGTCTTAAGAATGGGTATCTTTACACTTTTGTTAAGTATTAGATTCAATCGGAACTGGAAATATGTACAACATTCACAAAATATTTCCTCAAAATTGTCATACTGGCTTTGATCTCATCCTCTACAGGGAAGTTATGTTCTCCTGTGCCACTTTATAGCCATGATCTTTTCATTCATATGAGATGAGTATCTGTTCCTTTTCCTTAACTACTAAAACAAAATCAGAGCAAAGAATGTCCCTTCTTTCCTCCTCCAACTTTACAGGATGAATATGCTTCTGCATCCCTTGATTTAAAGAAGTAAACCATCCTACTTTATCACCACTGCAACCAGCTTTCCTCCATGCCATTACTCCTAGGCCATAAACAGCTTGGATCCAGCCTTGCAGTAGCTGGAGGTATAAAGGTGGGGAAAAATAGAAACAGGGTAAGAATTTATCACAATGGTAATAGAAGTGATAGGTACAGTAATTTACAGTCAGTACATGGTCCAAGATATAGCTAATCATATGAAGGACAGTCTATTTTCTAACCCTGCCTGGAAGAATTGCTAAACATCTTTTCTTTGGTTAGAGTCTAGTGATGAATTAAACAATCACCTGGGAAGTTTAAGTATCTACCTTGGGGAAATTAAATTAAGAGATGCACCTTTATCAGTGAAAGACAATGGCTGTAGTTCTAGTTATACATAGATTGCCCTTGATTTACATTTATTGCTGCTGATTTCTACACAGAACTCTACTCAAAAATTACAACCATTGCTGCAGGCACAAGTAGACTAAAATAAATTCTTTGCTGACTTAGATTCTGGATTAGAAATGCTACTTTATTATCATATATGTGTCCCTGGAATTCATAGCGTCTCACTGTTTCAGCAGTTTCTTGAAATATCCAAATCCTTTTTATAGAACAAACACAAAAAGAAATTGGTTCCGGCTGTGACTTCATTCCATATGCCTAACAGTACTATGGTTTCCAGTCTGGGGTGTGGTAACATCATCTATTTTATTCATTAGTCCAGTGCTTTTTTAAAAAATTACCAAATGAAAGAAAATGAATAATTAATTGGGATTAGATTGTGTCTCATATGGTAGCTGGGAAACCTCATATTTTACACATTTTCATTAATTCATTTTTTAACATTCTTATCAGCTTAAATACTAGCCATGAGAGAGACTTGTCTTTCTACAGTCTAGCATTTCTATTTAAATTTTAAGAAATTCCCTTTTCTATACAAGACAAAATATGAGTCATTGTCCACATTGTATCTGTATATCCGATGGTTGGTAGGGAAGGTTGGTGAGGAATGCTATTAATAACAGAGAGGTTTAAAACTGAGTTTTCCTGGACTAACACAAAGAAACTCCCAATCTACAAAGAAGCATTAGTCATGAAGTGATAACTGAATCTTTCATTAACTAGTTCTTATCCTTTTATTCTTATAGCTTATCTTATTCTGCTATTCCTTGAATGCCAAAATAAAGGGACTCATAATTACTTTACTTCATGCCAAAACTCACTCAATATTTTTCAGTAACAGCAATACAACACAATAATGTCTCAACTTTACATAGAATATAGGAACTCTACCACAAACTCCCAGATGCCTGTCTGCCTCCCTGCCTTCAGAGATATTCTGTACACATAATTTTCACTCCTTCTCTGCCACTTTTGTCATACTCCCAATCCTTTGCAGACTATTTCCTTCAATTTACCTTCATTAATCAGAAGCCAAATAAAACAACACCTTGGACATACTTCCTAACCACAAATTCCCACAAGAAGCGGGCTTGTACAATTACCTGAGTCCTTACTAATCATTATTGTGTTTTCTCCTATTGTGCTTTCTACCTTTCTAACAGAAAAATTAAATTGTTCCTGGGTAATGCTGATCTCAATCCACTTACAGTTGGTGATGCCACCATGACATGAGCAGCTCTGCTCTACCACCCCCTCCACCATGATGCTGCTGACTTGGAGCTAGCTAACCATGGACTGAAACCTCTGAAACTGTGAGCTAAGTCATACCACCCCTCCTTCAAATTGCAGGTGTCAAGTATTCTGGCTCAGTGACAGGAAAGCTGATGTATATACTAGGCCAGCACTTTACTGCTGAGCTGCAGCCCCAGCCCTTGAGATGCACTATTGATTTCTAACCTTCTTCTTCCAAGGCAAGTTTATTCAAAAACATGTGTTCATCTCTAAGCAAGCCTTTTCCTGCATTCCACAAATTTTAAAATGTCATACTTTCATTAGCATTAAGTTCAAAGTGTTTATTAATAAAACTTACGAGTATTTTACAAGGCAGTGGTGAGAAATAAATCAGATAATCCCATAAAAGTAATTTTCTGAAATACAGGAAATTCTTCATAGGTATTAGCCACTATTATCAATATTATTACTAGCTGGAAAACGTTAGGATTAACTGAATGAAAATTTTAAAAATACTCAAAAATGTCATAGGATATCCATGTGTAATTAAATTGCCTCTTAACAAAGTCTAGTGTCACAGAACTTGCTTAAAGATAATTGCATTCTACAGAACATTCTACATATTGGCCACAGGGGAAGCAACCAAGGAATACAGACCAGCAAGAACTGGCTAAAAGTACAGAGCAGAGGCATGTAACATAATACTGTGCTAAACCAAAAAGGCAAACTGTTACACAGAATTAATTTCATGCTCTCCGTGGAAAATGCATGTAAGAGCAGATGGGTAGCTACACATGAAATTACAGCAAGTTTCAGCCAAAAGTTTTTGTTCTCCCAGGTTTCTTCTGATAACTTTTAAACTCATGTCACAACTTAGTCAACATTTGTGATCCTTTAAGAACTACTTTTTGAGCTAATGAATTATCTGCTGTATCACTTGAAATACCGAATTTGTACTCAAGACAATGAATGTGAGTAGCTTAGTTCTTTGTAGAGGTGTTACAACTAATTCATACAGTGACTGAAGGAAAATACATAGCTAATATATTTCAGCTAAGATCAAAGCATAGTCCAAATGGTAATTAATTTTCACATCTCCAAACACTAATACTAGATTTTTTTTTACTAATTGAATGATGAATTAAATTTAACCACAGAAATAAAAATGTTCAAAATAGTAGAAAGAAAATTTGTTACCAAAAATGGGTTAGGCTGGGCACAGTGGCACATGCCTATAACCCCTACTGGGGAGCCTGGGGTAGGAGGATTGCAAATTCAAGGCCAGCCTCAGCAACTTAGTAAGACCCTGTCTTACTTATATTGCACCCTTACTTTGCAATATAAAACTTAAGTAGGTCTGGGAGTGTGTCTCAGTTGTAGAGCACTCTGGATTCAATCCTCAGTACGGTGGTACCTTATTTCACAAATTTAATTCTTTCCACGATTTTGGTCGCAAACCAAATTGGTCACGAACCGAATCAAATTTCCCCATAAGGTCAACATTGAACCTAATCATTTAATTTGATTGATTCCCAGAGGGAAAAAAATGTGTTAGAAATTGGCTACTTTTATTGCAATGCCATTTTCATCTTTATGCCATAGTTCTAAAAACACAGAATTGATGCTTAAGAGACATTTATTCTCACATATTTTATTTTTTGGTAATAGCATGTTTTGTAAATAAAAGTGGTAGACTCCATCGCTATGATAAAACTATGTTAGCTATAACTAAAAGTTGGTATGATCAGAAGTATCCAAGATCATTAAAAGTCATATATTGCTAAAATTTAAAAAATTAGTTTTAGTAGTGTATTTTTCCTTCCACAAATTATAGTCTTTTCCTTACATTCACTCTTTAACCTAAAGTCAAGCTCTCCCCTCTGTTAACCTCCACCAGAAAATGAACCCCTTGAGCTTTTACAAGAAAATTTCTATAGGAAAAAAATTCTGTAACTAAACATAATTGGCCCAGCTCTGATCTGAAGCCATACAAGGTGGAAAATCATTTGCTGCAACCTGCATAGCCAAGCTGACCAGGGCAAAGGAGTGGCAGGGGATGAAAGAAGAGAGTTACACAGGCCAGCTGGGATCAGGTGGAGCCATCAGCCTGATGAGCAGAATGGCCACCCCTGCAAAACACAATCTTTATTTACAGGCCTCAGCGCAATCTTCACTTACAAGCTTCAGCAAGGCATAATATAAAAGGAACTTGCTGAGTCATTTGAAACAAGTGTAAACAACTCACAAAATATAATCAGAAGACCACATTAGTTTGTGGTATTACCAAGAACTAGCAATACAGGGAAATGAGTACAGGGAAATGTGTACAGGGAAATGGATACAGAATAAGCTTTTGACTTGGGGCCCTGCCATCCAGGTCTGTTATTCTGCAAACTCAGTACAAACAAGCTTTCTTGCCTTAGGACCCTGTCCACTAAGGCTGCAGGCAAGGACCTGAGAATCGTTTCCTTAAAAAAGAAAAACATTCCCTATCTAACAGGTGAAGGTGATCTGGGGAGATGGGGGTGTACACACGGCATAATGCTGAAGTCTTTCTATCATGGCCCACCAGTGGGTGCAAAGTTGTTGTTGGCTCCTGACAATCATTTGAAAATTAGTTTGCACTGGTTTATCTATATATTAAAAGCCACTTTAGAATTCAGATAGAAGATGGTAAGAATTAGCTATTAATCTGTTATACAGTTTCTAAGATGTAGGAAATTCACCAATGGTGGTGCAAAATGGTCTTAACATTATTAAGACAAAGACCTCATAGAGAAATCATCACAGAAGCATAGAGAAAAATGGAACTATAATTTATAGGTGAAGAAAGTGGAACGATCACTTCCTAAAAGCTAAATGAGAAAAGAAATGTAACTGGCCTTCCTGCTTCCTGTCTTATCCCAAGAAGGAAATGCATTTGAAGATTTATCAGAGGTTATGCTATAAGAAAGTGTTTTAACTTTATACTATGCTTTTTCAAAAGTTCACGTTTTTCAACCATCTCTAGGCTATTTACTTCAAGTAAGTGTTGCGGCTCCATCTTGTAAAAGTTATCTTTGAAAATGCTATTTAGTTAAAAGGGTAATGGTTGTGGGAAGTGCATGATAAGAAGAAACGAAAGTTTTTAAATCCTTTTCCTTGGACCTGGAAAATATAAGAATATGGGGGAGGTGGAAAGGAATGTTTATATTGCTCAAAATACAGCTACAGCTGTTTTGCATCAAAGGAAAGGTTTTTTTTTTTTTAAATGTGCTAAAGTCTGAGTGTATAATACCTAAAAGGTTTCTTACGCACTGAAGGGGACATCCCCCTTCCTCAAAATTTAGTTTTCTAAATCATGGTATTTGGTGATGGTTCAAGATGACCATGAGCTAATGTTTTAATCACAAAAGGTAAGACTCTTTCTGCCCTTGAAAATCCTGAATGTTCCTTCAACTGAGCAGCTGTGTATGATTAAGAACGTAAATAGGCTCAAGAGACTGATTCCATTTCCAGGTCCTCTGTTTATGAATCACCTACCCAGAGATATAATTTTAATGGAAACAGAATTTCTTTCTAAAACAACAAATAAATTAACTTGCAGGAATACTACAGTAAGACATCATGTCCTTACTAGCTCTATTATACTGAACAAATGGGTCTCCATTTTCTTTGCTTTAAAACATTTTTAACAGTTGACATGTAGACAGGAAACAAGGGGTTTCTCTGTTTTTCTTTTCTGGGGAAAGAAAAATATTAAGGTTGCCTTTCCAGTAATTGCATCTTAAACTGAAGGTCTTGTTATGGCAGATGAAAGATGTTTTGCCAAGGATACAATATTTTTGATGGTGGAAATACAGTGTATTATTTAAGGCTATTTGAACCAACAATGGATTAACTGATATATGCACTTGATTTACAGATCAAGATATAATTCACTCTAATCTGGAGTGGCAAAAAAAATGTGCTGCACTATTTAGCCAGTTATTTAACACAAGAGACTCACTTCAAGTCAGAGAGCCATTACTCTTTCCATGTGAAAGACAATAGCAAGTGAATGCAAACCTAATTAAGTATAAATTATCTGAAATCAGAGGTTCTAGCTAAAGCTGAAGCCACAGGTAAACTAATTTGAACTGAAAGACATCAATATAGTGTTACTGTTCGTGGAATATAAGGTATTGTGCCTGACCATATGCTAAGCTTTGCTTTTTGACCCTCAAATGACACAATGTTGAAAGAATGTACTGGTAGTATTAATACATAAATAGAGCTGGAATACTACACTACAATCAGACTCTTTTTTAAAAAAAATGTGACTATTAATTCTTAATAGTACTCTCAATATCATAGGCTATGAATTATAGGAAAGAAAAGCAACCCAGAGAATAAAACTCAGTGGCCATGGTGGCCTTTAGCAGTCATACTTTAATTTGGGATATAATTTTTAAAATAACATAATTCCCCTGTATTACTTTATCCTTTCACCATCACCCTTACTTTACATCAAATGTCCCAATCCTAAATAGAAAACATACAGGATGCAACCACCATCTGTACTATTCCTCTCACCTCTCGTAGAACAGAAACAAAATGGCATGTAGTGACAAGAGGCACAGCACTTAAATCTTAACACAACCCATTAATCACACTGTCCTGAGTTACCCAGGTATATTTGGGAATCTGTCAATATAATGAATTATGTATTCAACTGGTCCTCTTTAGTTGCAGAAATCCTGCCAAGAAAAATCAAAGCAATGTACAATAACAGAGTTTTACCACTATCTGAGTACATTCTTTTAATTTTTATTTTTGTTAGTACATGTTTGCAGTACATAATGATTACATTCCTCGTGGAGAGTTGGTACACGTACACAACACATCTCAATTCTTTTTACATTCTTCTCCCATCCACTTCCCACTCTATCTCTTGGTCCTTGTTATGCCTTGTATCTAGATGTCTCCACAAAGTCTCATGCATTCATAGGTGGGGTTTTTGGAAGTGCCTAGATCATGGGTGTGTGATACTGGATCATGGGTGTGAGATACTGGATTAGTCCACTGATTAGCTGAGGCAAATTCTGGGTGTGGATGATGGATTTACTAAAGAGGGAAGACACACTCTCGGTGTATGTGGCACCAACCAACAGGCTTGTAGCCTGGATAGAATAAAAAGGGAAAGAAGGAAGGCTCTCTGCTTTCTGCCTACCATGTCATGGACCCTTTCTCCTCGGCCATGCCCCCTCTACCATGACACCCTACCCGGGAACCAGATGACTATGGACTGAAACCTCTACAAACTGTGAGCCAAAATAAACTTCTCTTCCTTCAACTTGTAAATGTTGAGTATTTGTGCCAACAATGAGAAAGTAACTAAGACAGTCCCCTTCATTTTTGCAAAATATCTTCCTATTTCTTATTACCTATCTTTTATTTTGCTCTTTATTTATATTTCTAATTTCTCCTATGAGAGAAACCATGTGATAGTTAAGTTTGTATATCTGATTTATTTCACTTAAAATTACAGCCTCAAAGTGCATCCACATTCTTCCTACAAATGACTCAATTTTTCTTTTGTTATAGCACAGCAGTACTCCATTGTGTATAAATACACATTTTCTTTATCCCTTCATCTGTTGATACACATATACACCACTTCCAAGATTTAGCTACTGTTGAGGCAGGAGATTAGGCTACAGCAGTTTGACTGGAAAATGGGATGTAACTGTCAGTTCCAAAGATCTGGAACGGAGGCTGAACAACAAATGTGACCTGTCAATCACAGCCACGATATGTGGGCAGAACAACTTTTGGTGGACTGGATCTGAGACAGTATAAAAGGGAGGCGCCATTGACTTCACCACCACTGCAATCTTCCTGTCCTGTTGTCTTCCCATTTTCTGCAGTGGCCTGTCCTGCTTGCAAGATGTATGTCTTCTTGCTCTCCTCTTTTCTTCATGTTTTCCTTTACTTTAAATAAAAGTTGCATTTATCCATTCATGAGCTGCCAAAAGAATTGGCCAGGACTAAAAGAGCCTAGCACCACTGGATACTGTGCTGCTCAGCAACATTTTGAGTTGTGCTGCTACAAACATGGGCATGCATATATCACTGTAATATGATGTCTTTAGCTTTGGGGGGAAGATACCTAGAAGAGGAAGAGCAGGGTCAAATGGAATTTCTAGTTTTAGTTTTTTGAAGATCTCCATACTGATTTCCATAATGATTGTACTAGATTACATTCCCACCAATAACATAAAAGGGTTCCTTTGCCCCCCACAGCCTCTCCAGCATTTGTTATTATTTGATTTCTTCATTATAGCCATTCTTTCTGGAGTAAGGTGAAATCTCAGTGTTGTTTTAATTTGTATTTCTCTAACGGCCAGGGATGTTGAACATTTTTTCATGTATTTGATGGCTATTTGTACTTTTTTGGGGGGAGGAGAGAGGGTGCTGGGTATCGAATTCAGGGCCTTGTGCTTGTTAAGCAAGCTCTCTACACTGAGCTAAATCCCCAAACCCTATTTGTACTACTTCTACAACTGCTGTCATTAACCTGAAAACCACTACCAATTCATTCCTTTATGTGAAGTTTTATTTATAAAATTTTCACTTCGTGGCACTTATTCTTATTTAGGTATATGTTTTCTCCCTCTTTTCCCTGAAAGTCATTGGTACACTTTTGTTCCAACAGAAAACTGTATTCACAAATGACACAGGATACATTCTACTCACAGAAATACAGAAATATCCTTGTACTTAATTTTTATAAATGCATTCTTAATGCTAGGACACATACCCTGGTCAGTCAGAAATGAAAGTCTCTATTTATTCAATTGTTCTACAATAGTCTGTAAAGAAGTAATGAAACAAGGAAATTATCACTAGTTTCTCATCAATACTTTGAGAAGTCTAGAAATGAGAGTTAGATTTCTATTTCTGATTGGGAGATAAAGTGGGAAACTTACATAATCTTACAGATTCAGACCATTTAATAGCTTTAAAACTATTCAGTTAATTCTAAATATAGAAATATTTTAACAGAAAATGAGAATATAAGTTTTATAATACTCCTTTATAAGACTGAATTTATTTCTGACAAGGTAATTTAATTAGTCAATTGTTTTTTCAACTGGCTTTCATAAGTGAAATCACTGAAGATTTCTGTTTATTTACTAAATTACTCAAGCAGACTAGGAAACCTAAAGAATTTCATAATAGTTTTCTATCCACTCCCAAAAATACAGATTGATGGAAACTTTAAAATGGAAAGTAGAGCACTTTCCATTTTAAAAACAAGTATACCTTCCATTTTAAAAACAGTATACCTGTTTGTTTTATAATTATAATTAAAGTAGAAAAAAATTAAGAGGGAGTTCAATATCAGGTATTAAATGAAAGAGCAATATGAATGCTTTTTTCTTTACTTAAAAGTAGGTTGTACTCCGAAAAGAATTAGATATATAAAATATCTCATGATCAACTTCCAACATTTTTAAAGACATCTACATAAATTCCAACAAATAATCATTTTTCTTCCATATGGCCAAGAATTTAGTGTCAAGATCAAAGATATATTATTTGAGACTAAAACAAATACAAAACCAGAAATAGGGAAATTAAAAATACTTGTATAAACAGAAAAATTATACTTTGTATCTAAAATTCAGAAAGTAAATGAAACATTTCCATCAATATTCTAAAAGCTAGACAACATAGAATTTATTTTTGAATTTGATCTTACTTTGTAGGAAAATACTGTCTAAATAATTATATTCTTAGTTGTATTTAATATATACTATAGCTATCATGAGATTATGGAATTGGCCATTAAGAAATGTCAAACTATCAATTAATTGCTAAAACTCTAATATGACCATTTATTTGCAGCATTTTTTACAAAAGCTTTGTTAATCTAGAAGCCAAATATTTATGGACTTGAATGATTGAATACAAAGACAAATTCAAGGATGCTTCTTAAAATACTACTCATGTAACAACAGAAAAATTATGTGACTATGTATGGATTTGCCTAAACTTTTAATCAATTGATATAATTTTATAGATGCAATTAGAAAATAACTCACAACATCAAGAATATGTATCTAAAATTTTACTATGCAAAAGGGGGTCATTTATTATCACTCTGAAATAATATAAATTGAAGTACTTTACAGTTATACTTATTCATTTTTAATTTTAAAAATTTTACATTCATATTTCCAAACCTTCAGCTTGACTAAACCTGGCCTCATCTTTTCTTCCTATTTTTATTTTTAATGCTTCCCCTCATGTATCAGAACCATATCAGAGTGCTTTATGTTCAACAACTACATCATATTTGTCTTCATTCCATTCTGCTATGTGGAAAATATGTTTCCCCTTCACTACCTAGAGAAATTCTTCTCTATTTTTCAATGTCCAGCTCCAACATTATATTCTGTCTTAAATTTTCTTAGCACCTCAAAAAATATAGATTGACTCTTCTTTGCTGTCAGAGTTTGTTTTTTTCTTTGCCAACACAATCAAGTATGGTCTTTTATGTCTACGTGTTTTGCACCTACGTATATCGAATGTTCCTTCAGACTAGACTTTGACTTAATCATATTTTCTCCTAGAATAATACATGAACTACCTATCTCAGCAAATCTTTGAAAAGAGAAATGGGAGGGGGAAAGAGGAGCAAAAAGAAAAAGAAGAGACAAGAAGGTAGCTAGATATTAGTTCTAATAACTCCATCTTTTTGGCAAATTATTGGAAGCACAAATCATCACATGTTTAGAAATTTATGCACTGAAAGCAACATAATTCAGATAGTGGAAGATTTTTTAAAATTTCACTTATCAGTATCTGCAAATGTAGTGTTGAAGAGTTATATGGGTGACGCACAAACACCTATTATTGCCAATCTTTGCAAAACGGAAGTCCAGAGTCATTATTTAAACGATAATATCAGTTAAGATCTAGCTTTGTTTGCCTTTTTTTTTTTTTTTTTTGGCACTGGGGATCGAACTCTACCACTGAGCTAAATCCCCAACCAGATTATCTTTGTTTTAAGAAAACTTTTATTACTAGAGTGAACAATCTTCTAATTAAAGAATAATTAAAGCTTAAAGTTTATAGAGAAGAAGGAAAACTATACTGTTACTAAAGAAGGAGTTTCAGGCAGAATCTAACATTTATTTGGGGCAACTGTTTCCCAGGAATGAATCGCTACACAGTAATGGGGTCAAGGACACTGGATGGGTCTCCAGAGGCCTTTTTCTATTCAAAAGGGCTTTCAAAATGATGTGGGAGTGGAAGAGGCTAAGGAACTGTTCCTTCGTGAACCAAATGCATTCTCAGAGTACTAACATCTGTTTCAGTTTACATACTTTAAGTATGACTTTATGCATGGAAATTAAATTTAGGCTTCATTCCTAAGAAGCGGCCTGCAAAAGAACTGCATGTACTATCAACAGCTGGAATTTACATAGGTTCACATTCTACCCAGCAGAATATCCTGTGAGACACCGATGACTCTCAAAACCCAAACACCACAAAACATCATCCTAATGTTTGCAAGACCTTTATAGAGAGGAAAAAGACAATGAAGAAGAGAGATCTAGTTGCGAAAACAACATAGAGGAGTTCTAGAACTGAAGTTGCAAAAGATGCTTTTATACAGAAAGATAACTAAAAGTCCAAAGATCTTTTTCCATTTCTTCATACTAAGAAATGCTCACTCCATAAAATTTCACAAATCATCACCATTAATTGGTTAGATATTTACGATATTTTTCAATCTGCTAATAGGTGTTCAGAATTTCTGATAGTGTTAATGCAAATCTGCAAAAATAATGATGTACTTTTGCTGCCACCACGTGGTAGTTCCATATTTCTGCAGTCATTTAAATTTTTAAATAAATTTCCTACTTCACTCTGAAGCCATTATAGCACTCAGAAGTACTATTAAAGACTTCAAGAACATAGGATCTGTCCACAGATAACTTGCATAACAATGAATTACTAATAAATTAATAGTGAATTGGAGCCAATAATGAAAACCTATTGTATTATGTTATCCTAGAAAAACACTATGTGGTCTTGCTCTCAAAGATCTACATCCTTTGAGGTCAAAACACAGGAAAATCAAACGTTAATGTGCAAAAGCTCAAGAGTTACTGTGTTATTGGACAGCAGTGAAAGTAAGGAAAATGCTTAGCGCTCTGAGTGGAAAATAGGAAGGTGCATGAAAATGTTCGTGGAAGAGACCAAGAAGTTGTGTGGCTGCTGGAGAGACTCAGATATGCAGAACGAAAGCAACAGGGCATTTCAGGTTGAGGTTAGGTTAACCTGAGGTGTAGACTGACCCAGAATCACCATGGACTGTTCTATAGTGAAGCTTATGGAGGTAAGAAAAAGAAAGTAGAAGGATAAATCAGGACAATTTATAAGAGGCCTTTACTACCAGGCCAAGAAACCTTCATTTCAGTCTATTACCCCAGTCTTGGAGAGTCACTGGTTCAACACGTATACATTTTCCCCGTGGTGAACATCATCCCTCTGTCATGTGAACATATATGATTTACATGAAAATAATTTATTTTCCAAACTGGAATAATCTAGTCGCTCTGGTCTTCCAATCTCTCGTGCTGAGTAAGTGTCTTAGTTACTTTTCTCTCATTGCTGGGACAAAATACCCAACGCCCAAAGTTAGGGGAAGAAAGGTTTATTTGGCTCACAGTTTGTAGAGGTTTCAGTCCACAGTCAGCTGGGTCCGAGGCAGGGTGGCATGGCAGACAGGCAGAAGGCAGCAAGGCAGGCAAGGAATGCAAGCAGGCAGCTAACCAGCTTCTTCCTGTATTTTATATTTTATCCAGGCTACCTGTCTTTAGGGTGGGCAGTACTCCCACCCTTAATCCTAGCGTCACATCCTTGATCCCAGCAGATCCATGCCAAACCGATCAGTGGATTAATTTAGTAATTACACACTCTAGATCCAGCTATCTCTTACCACATGAGGCTTTGGGGGGACATCTAGACACAAACCATAACACCCATCCTATAGGTGATGTGACTGCACCTCTCATTAAGAGGTGGGTCCATTTTCCCTCTGCCTAAAAGTGGGCAGGCTGTTGACTGCTTTGAAGTCTCCAACTAAAACAGTGGATTCATCTATTTTTCCTTGCAGGTTTTTGCCTCATGTATTTTGATGATATGTTGTTAGGCACATATACACATTAAGGATTGTTATATATTCTTGGAGAAATGGTCCTTTTTTCTTGCATATTAGCTATACGGAATAATGGGTTTCATCTTGGCATATACATAGAAGCATTTAACATATTCAGATCATTTCCACCCCTTCCCCCTGACCTCCTTACCTTTCCCTACCCGCTTCCCTCCATTCCCTTTCTCTTTTTGAAGGTAATCTGAATTGGTCCCATTAAATTTTTCTTGCTCTGAAGTCTGCAAGAACATTTCCTTTAGGGTGATGAAAATGTTTTGACAGTAGATAGAGGTGGTTTCTGCACGACACTGTGAATGTACTAAATGTCACTAATAATAAAATTTATGCTGTTTTTACAACAACTTTAAAACTTATGGAAAACTTGATGCCCAGGTGGACATGAAAACAAATTACATAAGAATATCTTGTGGTAGAAATAGGTTTCATTATTTTCCAAAATACCTTAGGTGGTTCCAGTATAATCACAATTGACTGTTTTTAGCAAGGAGAATTTAGTTAATTGGTACACTAGACTATCTCTTGGGGGTTACAACTGGTATAACCTCCAGAACCATAAGCCAAAACAAACTTTTTACTTCTTAAGTAGCACGTGCCAGGTATTTTAACCAGTGATGCAAAGTTGACTAAAACAAATGTTCAATTAGAATTTTTAAATTGACACATCACTTTGATGATCTGAGAAAAATTCCAGCATAACAACAAAAATTATCTTTTGTAGTGATTCCCACTTGAAATAGTCCTTGGGCCAAATCTCACTTACCAGACTATTTTTGTACCGCCTCAAGGTACGAAAAGATTTTACTATTTTTAAAAGGTTGTAAAATGTACAACGGAGGCTGCATGCAACCCACAGAGCCTAAAATATTTACTACCCAGCCTTTTATAGAAACATGTTACCATCAGCATAGTTACTTAACTTAGAGTTAAAACATCCCCTTCACAGACAGTATTTCATTTCTCCTTAAGCTTACTACTAATTTTCATATTCATTTTTATCTTCTCTTGCAGGAGTACCATGGAGTTTCTACAAGAACTAAGGACCTTCTTAGTTCATCGTTGACTGCTCAGCACCCAGAACAGTAATATCTTTTAAGGGCCTTAGTATCTCCAAGGCCCTTAAAAGATATTAGCTGGAAGAATGTACAGTCCTAAAGTATCATCATTTATCCTGTGATCTAACATGTACACTCACGCTATGAAGTTTTCTGTTATCATTTGGGAATTAATTTCTATATTTTATTCCACAGAAGTTATGAATTCGTCTTCCGAGTTTTATCTCTGAGCACCAATGTAGACACTTTCATAAGTCGTAAAGGGAAGAAAATGTAATTTGATAACAACTAAGTCTTGTTGACTAGTCACGCTGTATCAGTCAGTACATAATACTAATGAACAGAAAAATCAAGTCAGTTGTGCAAATGCTAAATACAAATCTATTATGTATGTTTATTTAAAATGTAATAAATAACACTGAATGAGTCTCAGCAAGATATAGAAAGCACAAGGCCATTTCTACTTTTTCCCAAAGTAGCAGATATATTCCATTCAAAGATCTAAGACATTCAACTGTCGATAGCACTAAAGCATTATTGGAGGCAGAAATACAGTAATAATTTCTTGCTCATTATATTTTATTCATCGTCATACAAACTAGTTACTAGTACCACTGTGCTGGCAATCTCAAAAAATATAAAGTTCCTGTTCTTTTGCCTGAAACAAAATTAAAAGAGCTTCAAAACACAGTGCTGTAAGGTCTACTAGAAACGTACGTCGAAAATATATAATAAATACTACTGATACATTCTATATATTACATCACATGATCTATTAAACATAAGTCCAAATTTATTTGATTGGAATTCTATTGTATTCCTTGGGTCAGGAATAAAAAGCATACATCAGGTTTCAAAGCATCCAAAAAAGTTTAAAAGTACTGGGGAAAAAAAAAAAGATTAAGTCTATAGAACCAAAAATGATACTTCACGTTCCTCCATATAACAAAGTATGCCACAGTCACAGGGTGGGGGGAGATCTCTGCAGCCTGAAATAAACCAAAGTAAGTGTCTTCCTATCTAGCTCTAGCTTCCAAAATAATGTCTTGAGCATTTCCCGCAAGTTGGACTCCCAGCAAAACAGAAATTTCTAGTTTTTGCAATGCTGTGGTCTACAGACATGTCTTGATCTTTTGTAAATATATTTTCCCACGACTGATAAACTTATGTATGCTTGTGACTTCTTAATTTTGCGGTAAATTTCAACACGTCGAATCAAGCGTGCAAGGCTTCTACCCGCTCCTGTTAAAGTTAAGCGAGCCACGGCTTTCTCCTTAGGAGTGGCCCAGAGCCGGAACAAACTTGAGTATCAACAGACGAATGACTGAATAGCGACAGGCGTCCCCTAACACAGAGGGGCCACGAAAATGATAACCCTAACTTTACAAAGAGGACCAGTAAACACAAGGATCAACATCTTCGGAACTCGTTGCTTCCTAACCCCCTGAAAGGTCGACGACTGCGGAAGCTGAAACCCAGACAACCAGACAGCATCGACCCGGTTCCCGGGGTTGGGCACACAAGCTCAACCCGGCCAGAGCAGCTACTCGCAGAAGGATGCACCGCACCCCGGAGTAGGAGCCAAACTTCCAAAGAAAACAGCAAGGCCCCTGGGCCTGTGGAGATGATTCTATGGGAATGTAAACGATGCTCCCAGAAATCGCACAAAGCGGCAACTAAGAGGATCAAAGAGCGGTGGAGGTAGTAGAGCGCTTTCTTTACACGCAAGAACCCAACTACCTGGTCGCCCAAGAAAGGAGTGACTGGGGCCTGCTCGCGTCATCTCCCGGCGCCGGACTGGCGATTACCAGAAAGGAAAACCTTCCGCGGTGCCGACTGGCGCCAACTTGCCCGTCTAGCAGCAGGTACACAGTCAGATTGACAAGGCCCAAAAGAGGTATATCTCCACTAAATACCTAATATAAACTGTCTCCAAATGTGTTTTGTTTTTACCTTTCTCGCAAGTGAATTTGACGTTGCCCAAAGAAAAGATGGCGCAGCGGCGCCGGGTCTTACCATAGAGTCTCACGCCCAGAGGGGCCGGTGGGTGTGTCCTGTGGGCTGGGAAACGCGCCCTTTGACCCGGCCCAATGCCGGAAGGCCGGGGCCGGACCGGCGGCGGTGACTCCTGCGTCTGCGCGAAGATGGTGGAGGAGGAGAGCATCCGCGTGGTTCACTGTGGCGGCAGCGAGTTGAACTTTAGGAGAGCCGTGTTCTCTGCAGACTCTAAGTATGGGGGTGCGCGCTGTTGGCGGGGCCGAGGGACGCGAGTTCCCGGAGAGCGGGGAAAGAACCGTCCGGCGCGCCGGGATCTGGGTTCTGCGCCGGAGACGCCGGCAGGCCTTTGAGGAGCGAGACGCTCCGGCCGCGGGACGCTCGGGCTGGACCGTGTACCTGGGGCCCAGGGGAGGGGCCGCTGCACGTGTCTAGAGCCTGGGGCGGCCGGACAGTGGTCACGCGTGGGGCCGTACGCCGCGGCGGTCGATGACTGAGGCTTTAACGCTTCCGCTTCCCGCGTCCCGGATACTCACGCGCACTCGGAAAGGCATGTTGGCAACCTGTTGTGGAGCATCGCGTGAAAGTGATGTTAGATTCTGTGGGAGGTAAAAACGGCTCAGCCTGGTGTCTCCCCAGCGGTGTTCAGTGTAGCTAGAAACCAAGCTTTGCTTAGAGTTCCAAACCCGATTCTTACATAGTGGGACTTTTTCAAGTTTTTTACTGTCGGCCTTAGTAGCCTCTTCTGTAAAATGTGGGTGATATTTAGTATCTGACTCTCATGAGGTTCTTGGAAGAATTAAATGTCTGGCGTATGAAGGCACTATAGCACTACATTTAATGGATCAGTGAATGTCAGCTGTCATTGCTACATTGCATCATGTAGAAGTAGCATATTGTAAGAATAGGTTTTCAAATTACTTAAAGAGTGATACTTGTTGAAAAACATTTTTTTAAAAGAACAGATTGTATCTCATCGTAAATAAGAAATCCTGCATATGAGGCTGTGGCAGGTAGTTTTGACTATGTATGCCTGATGGAATGGGATTTCACATACATACACACACACACACACACACACCCGAATCCTTGGTCTTTAAAGGGAACTTTGTTGACTTTCATCAAAGGGAGAAACTGGAACTTAAAGTTGTCATACTTTTGCCTCTTCAAATCCACATCTCACTATGCATTTTCCTCCTCCAGTGTACTGTTCTACACCTTATTCCTTATACTGAGGTCTGTTACACATCTCGTTTGCCGAACCCTGCAGTTAGTATATATAACAAGCTGAGATGACAAAAACAAAGATACTTCAAATATTTATTGGTGCTACCTCAAGGAATGTAATCTAGTGAAGAAAAGGAAACTCAATAGCAGATGTTTAATACTGGGGTCTTATAAGGAAGAGAGATAACTTCCGACTGAGGAGACGATACTTTGGCTAAGCCTAGATTGGTGAGTTGCAATGTAAGGAAATTTTCTCACACTGCGGAAGGTACAAACCACAGAAGGCTCAGGCACTGTGAGAAAAGTGTCATATAGGCACAGGGCAAAGTTTTTATTTGGAAGATACTAAAATATTTATGTTTGTAAGCTTTGTCCTTGAGTAATATCTGTTATGAAAGTAGTCAAGTATTATTTCAATTTAACCACTTTTAGTAATTTAGTAGCCTTTGCTATATAAGAGAAATTCCCAAATCTAGAAAGATAAAAGCAAAACCAACATTTCAGCAACAAGAAAAAAATAAAAACCGATGTGAAGATTTTGTACTTTGTTACACAAGTGAGGCCTTCACTGCACCAATTGGAGCAGACCATTTGATTTAGCATTTGTAAGCTGGTGTCCCCCAGTGAACCGTGGAGAGTTTGGGGACATGGGAACACACTGCTGATAGCAGAATCATTGAGAGTAATAGTTAATAGTAATTAAATAACAGTATCTATTTATGAGCAGGCACTTGGTTAAGCTGTTTTTACAGGATGACTCTGTGTATCCCGTGTCTATAAACAGCAAGAGCTGTGACATCGGCCTCATGCTGTCTTCTGAGTTAATGAATGAATTGGTCTTAGATGTCCCCACAGTTTGAATGTACTGTTCTCAAACTATTTTGAAAGAAACTTCTATTGCCTGTTACTGTTTTTGTAATGGACTGTAAAAAGATTATACTGTCTATGGAGTATGTGGAACTTTATTTTTCTTTCCTTTTTTTCCTAGGTATATCTTCTGTGTTTCTGGGGACTTTGTGAAAGTTTACAGCACAGCTACCGAAGAGTGTGTGCACATTCTGCAGGGACACAGAGACCTGGTGACTGGAATTCAGCTCAACCCCAGCAACCATCTGCAGGTGCCAAACGGTTTCTAGTTGAATGTTTTAACATTGCCCTGGCTGATAAGAGAAAAATAGTTGAGTGTGGCTTGGGAAACTTTGCAGATTACAGTCAGGGAAAGATCTATTGGTTTTCTTATTCAGGGTGTTTTTCAGCTGTGTCTAGTTTTGGAAGTAGGGTCACAGCCTAGAGTTCCACTGCCCAAAGTGCATTCCGCCAGCCATCAGAGTGCTTCATAGACATTGCTGGAAAAGGGTGTTCTCGGCTGCATGAATTTCAGAAATTGAAGCACAATTAAATGATTTCTTAATCACAGGTCTTCTCAGGTCCCCTTACAGCATTGACGTTATAAATATCTAAAGGTGTATCAGTTCTTAAATTTTATCTCAACAATACTTTGCTCTTGTTATAATTTATTAACAAGACCCTGTTTTCTGGATTAGCTGTGCCAACTTGGAAGTGATTGTTGACTTAAAAATAAGTTTGCGTTGCCAGTCAGTGTCTTTTATCACAAGAGAAGTAGGGCACACAGTAACACTGATTTCTTTACAAATGACCTGCTCTTAAAAATAAAGTGGAATAACTTTTTTGCAAGGCCCAGGTACTCTTTTTATCCTGTCCTGTGAGAGTTCGACAGAAATCTATTGTCATATGTGTCATTTGGACATTTTAATAGCAAAAATATTGCTTTGTTATAATCGAACTTTGTGAAATGTGCATTACTAAGACTTATGCGCAAACAAAAGCCGTGTGTGTGTGTGTGTTACTTAAAAGTTCTGTTTCAGATGACTAAAAGCTAGAAAAATTAGAGAAAGGCTATTTTATCAAGTTTGGTTGACCTTGAAAGATAGAGATTCTACAGACTAACAAGTCACAGTATTTGTATATGAATCATGATTTTGGCAGTGAATATGTTTAGCTTGTTTATTTTTTGAATTCATGTTCACGATTCTTACAGTAATAACTGATGTGCATTTTCTACTTAATATAATTCTTTTACTTAAATAACTTGTCTTACTCCAACATTTTAATGTGAATTCATGTCCCTATACCCAGAAATCCTAAAATTGCCACTTTCTTTTAAAAAAAAACATAAAATTTTTTATGAGCCGTATACACAACGATAAAAAAAAAAATGTAGCATAAACTTAGTAAAACTGAGCCTACAGGAACAAAAATAAACCCTCAGTGTTACTTGGGTCTGCTGGTGCTGACATGTCCACACCCCCATACCCCAGTGTCCTAACCCAAGAAGTGCTGATCTCCTGTGAGGTGAGTACAGGACAGGAGCGTCCTGGGACTGTACAGGGCTTTGATGTTGCCATGGCACCCAAGTGCACAAGAATTTCCATTGGATTTTATGGAAGCGTTGGTCCACAGAACATTCTCCAGGCATTTGAGAAGCACTTCTGTAAAGCTCACATGAGATGCAAGTCATGCAGCTGAAAAGGGAGCAAGCTGTGGGCGAAACAGAAGCAAATTTGAGTGCCTTGAGTAACTCAGGACCTCACCACATCCCTCTGGACAGAGGTTGACTTTTCCCTGAGTTTGAATTAAAACTTGAACTTGATGGATTTTCTTCCTCCAGAGGGATGTAATATGTTTGCCTTTTGCAGAACCAATACAATTTCAGGAGCCCTTATCTGAGTTGATGGAACCACACATGTTTTAGATTTTGCAGTTTTTTAAATGTTGGCATATCTGTATCACCTTTATTTGTTGAACACCCCTAGTCTGAAGACCTGAAATCCACAATACTCCAAAGTCTGGAACTTTCTGAAAATCTTATTGGTACTCAAAAAGTCTCACATTTCAGTTTTTCAGATTAGCAGTGTTCAACCTGCATTAACTCAAGCTCCTTAAATCTAACAGTGAATTAATGAACAGAAAATCCTTTTGTACCAGCACTTATTCTTTTCATATTGCTAATGGATTCTGCTTTTGATCAGTTTTGTAC
The DNA here is from genome assembly GCA_004026905.1 of Hystrix cristata. Taxonomy (NCBI): domain Eukaryota; kingdom Metazoa; phylum Chordata; class Mammalia; order Rodentia; family Hystricidae; genus Hystrix; species Hystrix cristata. The sequence goes on along the minus strand of PVJO010000401.1, from coordinate 116,242 downwards.
TGTTTTTTACCCCTTCAGCTATATTCTTGTTCCTTTGATGGCACAGTTAAGTTGTGGGACTATCTAGATGGCATTTTGATAAAGGTATGTGGCTTGATCTTAAGTTTTCCTTGTGTAAAAAGGTGTGACAACATAATGACAGACATTGTGTTCTTCTCTAAGACCAGTCTTTGGAGAGACTTCCTAAAAATCATGAAGTTCACAACACCATTTAAAAAGTTATATATTTGACTATATAAAAATGTTAAACTTATAAAAACATAAGTAAAAACACTGGGAGGAAATATTTACCAAGGATATTATAGCCCAAAAGAAATAAATGGGCATTGGGTAGCAATGTATAAAAATCACAGAAAAAGAAGCACAAATAGCCAATAAACTTGAAGAGGTGATTAACCTCATTGATAATTTGAACAGTGTAAATTAAAACAAATGACATAGCATTTTTCTCTCATCAATTTAGCCAAATAGCACATTGGAAAAAAAATTTAATAATAGATAAAGTGTAGAAAAAGAGGACATTTTGTACATAACAAATGAGGTTATTTATAAATACCTTTTTTTCCAGCAGTCTCTCTATTAGAATCTCTCACTTAACTAATAGTTTGTATATGTAGTCCTTTAAACGATGTTTATGGTAGAAAAAAAATTAAGTATAACCTTGGTGTCACTTAAAATTATGATACATTCCATTCAGCAGAATACTGTAAAAGTCAGGTAGAGCTGTTTGTACCAAACTTTAAGGATTATTTAACAAATACATGCTGCTTGTCCTCTGTGGACTGGGTACTCACCCAATGTTGGGAACACAGCATCAGGCGAAGTAATTAAGAGCTCTGTACCTTGTGGAACTTACTGTTCTACTGGGTGGAAGCAGACAATAATGAATAACATGGTGCTTTTTATCTTTCAGACTTTCATTGTTGGACATAAAATTTATGCCCTCTTTACTGTTGCCCACCCTGAGGATTCTGTCTTTGTTACAATAAACAAAGAAGAACCAGGTATAGTACACTGCATTTATTTTATTTTTATTTGACATGGAGTAGGTCTTTACGTTTTTACCATTTCTCATAATTTAACATTTGGGTCTTAATGTGAAGCTAACAGTTTTTGGAGTTGGAGTCTGAATTGCTTTTATTATCATTATATTCATTTGGGGAGACTGTTCAGAAATATATAGTGAGAGAGTGATTATATACACTTATAATAATAGATATCAGATTTCAAATTTTAAAGCTGCATTGGAAAGTGTAGAATTTGTCCTCGTACTGAACTTATGTATGCTGTGCATAAGCATCACCATCCTTCTCTACCTGTTACTGTATGCCCATTTGTTGATACTGAGTCATTGTAGGAAATGGTGTAGAAAATAGGCTGATATTAAGAACCAGTAGTGTGAGTGAATTGTTACACTCTTACTGTCATTGGAATTCCATTGAAACTGCCATCTATCAGCATTTCAGAAATTCCTGTAATATTGTCAGGGATTATAAATAATTGTCTTTCATCAAAGAATTTGATACAAAAGAACACTGACATGAAAGATACAGCCAAAGAAAATTTCTAAGCCCAGAAATGCCTCTGTACCCTGTGGTGCGCTCCATAAAATACAGTTGTGTTCGGAATTGAAAGTACAAAGCAGCTTTCAGATGGATACTGGGCCATCAGCTCACCCAGTTGGTAGTTTGTTAGCTAAGCGAATCCTATAATATTTTTACTTATTTGGAGGTTTTTGCTGAAATATTTATAAATTATATATATCAAGGACTTTTAGGTAACCCATGAATTGTCAAAACTGTAATGGTTTCTTAGAGCTACCTCTAAAGGACATGCACAAAATGTTCTGAAAATAGCAATAACCTTAAAACAAGTAACCTTCCCAGATGGATATTTTCAAAGATACCATTCTTTTCCATATTTGTAATAAGTATGAGGGTTCTGAATTTTAGTCCACATAGTTGCTAAACTCTCAGATTTGCAGTCTCTTAGGGGTAACTAATTGACTGGGTCTGGATAGTCTAGGAAGCTGTAGATTCTCTGTGGTGGGCCTGATCGTTCCTTGAAAACTCCTGGCTGGGCCAGTGTGCAAGCAGAGTGAAAACTGCTGATCCGAAGTAAAGGTCTTAATCGTTAGCCTTTGGGGAGGGGGGGGGTATCTGTGGAAATTTCAGATTCCATTATCTAATCTGGATCCACAGCAGGATCTAGTGGGCACCCAACATGTGAAAGTCTGGCTATCGTAATGTGAAAGTGCGCACAGGGCTTGAGGAAAATCCCTCGTGCCAGCTGCCTGTTTACTGCGGCACCTTCCAACTTGTGTCCTGTGTACTCCACGGCTGCAGAATCTGGCAGAAATTTGTATATACTGAAATATACTACTCTGGTTTAAAAACAAATTAATCTTTTGTTTACATGTTGTCTTTTATGGCTTCATTTCTTGACTCTCTATAATACAGTCATTCTACACCTAATTGAGCACCTACCAAGTGCCAGGTTTCGTTCTTGGTGCACAGAACAAAAGAGACCCTCAGTCCCAGCAGTAAGCTGACCAGATGACTCAGAATGCAGTAAGATAAAAGGTGTTGTAGAGAACAACAGGCAGGGGAGGAAAATGGGCAGTGTGGGAGAAATACTTATTAAATAAGTGGTCAGGGGAGGTCCCTAGAGGGAGAAAGGTGGACTATCTAGAGCATTCATGACACATTCCCAGAATAGGGAAAAGAGAGCTATTTATTGCTTTGTAGGTCAGTCGAAAGACTTACTTTTACACCTGAGTTTTAAAAAAAAAGTCTTAGGGATGAAATTTCTTGAAAGGATTATAAAGAGAAGAGTGTGTCAGTATCACGGGAAAGGAGATTTACCCTGTCAATGTCTCGCCATGCCCATACATTTGTCAGACTCTCCAGTGCCTCATTGTTTTGGCTGCTCAGTTCCCCATACACCAGTCATAGTTTGTGTTAAACCGCACTTTATTTCTGCTTCTGTGGGGCTTGTACTCAGATATATAAGTTGTGGAATTAGACTTCCGTTTAAAACTTACATATTCGAGCAGAGTCCAGCTTTAAGGTACATTTTGTTCAATAGCCTACAGTTACAATTTTGACATTCTGGAGGACTGATTTTAAAAGTCTCATGTGATAAATGCCTGTGTCCACTTTGAGAAGCTGCATAATAAATAACATGGCTTCCTTTGCCCAGATATATTTCAGCTGGTTTCAGTAAAACTGCCAAAATCCCCAAGCCAGGAAATAGAAGCTAAGGAGCTGTCTTTTGTTTTGGATTACATAAACCAGTCACCCAAGTGCATTGCCTTTGGACACGAGGTAAATATGTTTTATTGGTTTTCTGTTTTATACAAAGAATCTCCTTCCTGCGGTCTGTCCTCTAACCACTATATGGTATAATGATTTTCTGGTGCCTTATTTATTGAATCAGTATAGCTTACTAGTAAGAAGTCTCTTCTCATTACTTTAGTATGTACTAATGGTATAGGGTTTTTTAGGCCCTGTTTATTTCATATGTTTGGTCCTACTGGCCTCATAAACCCTCCAGTTTTCTCCAAAATAACAATGTTTGGTGATTGTGCTGCATTTCTTTGCCTGTCCCATAAAAAAGCTGCTCAAATATTTGGTTTCATTTTAGACTGTGTACCTTTAGAAAATATGGTTTCTCTATCCATAATTAATAATATGCCCTTTATAAAAATTTCGACATTACAGAAAAATACAGAGGAAACAAAATCTACAATCTCACTAGTGATAATATTTAAGCACTCCTTTTCTAGACTTTAATATATATAAAGTTCCTTCCCAAAAGGAACTAAGATCAAATTTTTTTCCCACTTAACATTGCAGTATGAATGTACACTAAAATGATTGCCAAAGATGCTGTGTTCCTACCATGATTTATATAGGCATCCCTGCTAGTAAATGTTATTATTTTGAAATTAAATGCCCTCAAAAGAGTCTAAACATCATTGTAATGACGTTTCTTTAGCCTTAAGTTTTGTACCATTCTTTTTCCATTCTTTTGAAAAGTTTTCAGAGTAAACTTGCTGACATTGTTAATATCTTCACTCTTCAATATCATTAGTCATTGAATTAAAACCATCACAAGATACCACTTCACATCCACTAGAATTGCTAATTATGAAGTACAGTTAAATGCCTCTACTCCATCATTCCATTCCTAGGTAGAAAAATGAAAACATGACCACAGTGATGTGTATAGGAATGATTACTATTCACAGTAGCTCCAAAATCCAGATGACCCAAATATTCATCAGTGAGAAAATAGTGCTATGTATTTATTCAGTGGAATGTGGGTGGTACTCAGCAATAAGAAGGAACCGATGGTGTATACAAGAGTGTGGGTGAACCTTAAAAAGATGATGTTGAGCCAGAGTCCAAACGCAGACAGAGAAATGATCTAAGGTGACAGAGATGAGTGGTTGCTGGCGAGGATGGGGACATGGAAGGATGGACAACTGAAGAACAAATAACACCCCGGAGGTGCGGAAAGAAGTGTTCTAGACTCCAGGTCTTGACTGTGCCAAAGGTTATGTAGCGTGCACATAGTCAAGCATTGCATTTTATTGTTTATAAATTATGCCTTAATGGGAAAGAAATGTAAATCTTACTTAAAGCTAGAGATTTTAATTTTAGGATTTAGGAATTAAGCTCATCTTGTTTGAAATGTAAGGTTATCCTTTCCATAGCCAAAGTGTATCATTTTATATTAATATACTTGTAAAGACTGTTGACTATTTTGTTAACCTCTTTTTGATACATCAGGGAGAATATGTTGCTGCAGTACGGGACTTTTACTTGTCTGTTTATTTTTTCAAAAAGAAAACAACATCAAGGTAAGAATTCCTTCTGGTTAACTCTGTTTTATTTACTGAGGAGGTTTCAGTTTTATTTGTCCTCATCGCCCTGTGGTCTAAAGCTGCTCTCACTTTGATGTTACTTGACGGTGAACCTTTCAGAGCCTTCAGTGGTACAAACAGCCCGCTGCGGCTCACATGCCATAGGGCGCCATCACTGCTATTAGGTACAGAGGTAGAGTTTTAACCACAGTGGGGCAGGTTTGGGAGCATGTTAGTTACAACAGCCCAGGGAACTTTTTCAGCCCAAAGCCCGTATACCTAAATTCTAGTCTGTATATTTGGTGTCACGATGGCCTGTAGATTACAAAGACATCACCAGGTGTTTCTCATTCACATTTTATGGCTATAGGAATGAATATAAGCTTTGGGATACCTGGGTTTAAAGTGGATCAAATTTAGTCAGTTTGAAGCCCTATAGATTTCAAATTAATAAATACTTAAAGTGGAAAAAATATCCACCTAATAGAGTTGTAAAGATGAATAAGGTAACGTGCTTAGAGAGACTGGTGCTAACCATTGAATAATGAGTCACTTTTCAACACCCTCTCCTCTTCCCATCTGCCTCAATATGATTAACATTTATTTTCTGTGCAATATAATAAGGATCCTGACTTCCTCAGAGCCCAAAGATTGACAAATACTCTGCCTAAGGATAGGAAATAGTCTAGATGTTATAGCAAGTAGATTTATCCCTTTGAATTTATTCCTGTAGACATATTAGCTAGTTGTCTCAGACATAGTTTATTAGACTTGACTGTACCTCATATGGACAGTTAGGTTCAGTGAGAAATTTGAACGAGCTATACCCAGACCAGAGAAAACCACTGTCTTCATTACTTAAATGCATTGGCTTCCCTAGCAAGTCAGTATGGTGGGATATCAGTTGCATTGGATTTATATTGTGCACTAATGTATGTTTACAAAACATAATGCTGAGAACTCTCCAATTGTGATTGATAAGGCTTGGGACTCTCTTTTACTTAACTACATTCCTGTTTCCCCAAGAGACTTTAATAATTGAGGGAAAAAAATTTTTTCCTCCTAGGTATACTTTATCATCATCAAGAAATAAGAAGCATGCTAAGAACAATTTTACATGTGTAGCATGCCACCCAAAGGAAGACTGCATCGCATCTGGTCACAAGGATGGCAAGATTCGTCTTTGGTCAGTGAAATACAAAGCACAGGGGTCCCCTAAATGCCGCATTATGATAGTCCTGCAGGACAGGCCATCCCTGGGTCCAGGAAGAAGGTTCACCCTGGCAATAGAAAGCCATGCTGGACACAGAGACTGGGCTTTGCTGACATCTTCATTTCTTTTACTCTTGTGCTCTTCATTAAGTACTAGTTTAGGATTCCCAGCTTTAGGCTTCTTGGAAGGATGAAAAACACCATGTTGCCTGAAACCATTTCACTGAAGAGAACTTTTTTGTCAGCTTTTACCCAAAAGGGAAAAAGGTGGCACTGAATAATCTAGTAGCGTACTGTAGGTGATGTACTGTTTGTAGAAGTGACTGTGATTAGAAGTTAAAGTGCACTTTTTGGCACATGACCAGAAAACTCGATACTATGATTTACTACATTTGGCAGCCTTTACTTAAATTAAGAATTTTGTTTTTGTTTTTCTCTAATAGGAGGAATTTTGATGATGAGAAGAAATACACTTACACATGTTTACATTGGCACCATGATATGGTTATGGATTTGGCTTTTTCAGTGACGGGTAAGTACAGGTTTAATATTCAAATTAACTTTTAAAGTATACAGATCAAGTGCTCTAATTCACTGCATTTCTGGTTTGAGAGAAAACAGTGAATGGTGACATTTTTAAAAACTGATTACAGTAGGAAACATATTGCCGTCGATCCCTTTCACAGTCCCTCCCTCACGCGGAACACACTTAGCCCATTGTTCCTGCCACCTTCTGGAGGCGTTCTGGGAGTCCTGCTTCAGGAGCAGCTTTGGTTGCACTGCCATGGCTGCCTTGATGTCTTGAATCAATTCAAAACATTCACAACAATTGCGATCAAATGAAAACATGACAGTGCATCCTTGTCCACCGTATTCTCTGCGTCTGGCACTGCGTGACTTCTGGCTCGTCCCGGATTCACAAGGACCAGCAGAAGTGCCTGATGGGATGTGTGTTCAAAGTGAGGGGGAGCATTTTGACAGGCAGTGTGCCTTTTACTGTGATAAATTGTTTTTATTTAAACATTCACCATACTTGGTGATCACACCTCATAGGTTGCAGGTATTTTCTCTACAGGTTGTTGCTTTATTCTGTGGACAGTTTCCTCTGTCATGCAGCAGGGTGACTGTAACTAGTAATGATGTACTACATATCTCAAAATAGCTGGAAGATTTTGAATGTTTCACCACAAAGAAAAATGCTTGAGATGATGGATGTGCTAATTGCTTTGATTTGATCATTACACAGTGTGTGCATGTCTGGAAGTACTACATTGTACCCCATACATTTGTACAATGATTGTGTCGATTTAAAATAAATTAAGCCAAGCGTGGGAAACACACACCTATAATCCCAGCACTCAGAAGGCTGAGGCAGGAAGGAGTTCAAGGGCAGCCTGAACTACATCACAAGAACCTGTCTGAAAAAGACCAAAAATAAAAGAAATAGAAATGACTAGAAATAATGATAATAAGTAAGACTTCATCTAAAAATAACATAAAAATGCTGTATGTTTATGAAGAGTTTCTTTCTCTCCTACAATAAGCAAAATAAAAGTGTTAATTTTATTTTTCTCTTTTTCTTTCTTTGGATGGACGTGAAGGTGCCAGTCTGCTGAGCGGCGGGCTCGAGTGTGTGCTCGTGGAGTGGCGCGACGCTGCTGAGAAGAACAAGGAGTTTCTCCCGCGTTTAGGAGCCACTATTGAGCACATTTCAGTCTCCCCTGCTGGAGACTTATTCTGTACTTCTCACTCTGACAACAGTAAGTCTGAGTTCTGTATCGTGAGGAAGTAACTATTTGTATGATGCCATAAATCAGCTAGCTTCTGTAGGAATGGAAAGTAGAGACCTAGAACTAACAGTAGTGTGAGATTTGTGAGCCTTTTTTTCTTCTGTCTCTCCTCTTTTCTCCACACCTCTACCCTAAGATAGCTGAAACCAACATTTTCAGAATTGTTTCTATGAAAACGAACAGCTTGTTGTGTGTGGCTTTTGCTCTGCCATTTATATTTTCAGAATTGTTTGAAATGGGGTGATTGGGGGAGTAAAGGCAGGTTTTGAAGTGAGCATTGGTGTTTTCATATGTACTGGCATTCACAGAAGGACATTGAGAGTCTCCTTTGATCCAGCTGTCCAGCTCTGTGTGGGGCCCTGTAGATTCTGATGGAAATAGAGTCCCGCGACCCCCAGAACTGTGCTCGTCCTGTTACCGACAGCCCTGAGACAGGACTCCGGAAATCTAGCAACTTGCTGCCTCCTTTCCCTTCAGAGCAGAATGCTGCTGTGAGCAGGGCTCTGTGGCGTGACGACCTCCATATTGTTGATGTATAAGAATTAACACTAATGTATGAATTATATCACAGACAAATATTTATAGAATTTAAAGAATCTAACAGAAAACCTCTTGTCTCCACCCTTAATTTCTCAACTAAATCACAAAATACAGGTCCTGATTTTCCAGTAACACTGCCAAATTCTTGGGCTCTTTCTTACTGTGGCATATTTCAGAACGAAGTAAATTCAACTTAAAATGAATTCACTTTGAAGTTCTGACCTGCTAATGTTTAAATACCTTTTTTTACCCACAGAAATAATGGTTATTCACCGAAACCTGGACACCTCGGCAGTAATTCAAGGCCTGGTAAAAGGTATTGTGGAATCCAATAGGTTTGGAATTCATTATTGGAATTACATATGTTTTAAAAGTGTTCCGTTGACTTCAACTATTGCTTGTCATCTTTTACAGACAGACGTATCTTGACTGGTTTGATGATTGACCCAAGAACTAAAGCTTTAGTTTTAAATGGAAAACCTGGTCACCTGCAGTTTTATTCTCTCCAGAGTGATAAGCAGTTATACAATGTAAGGTTCTGATCCCTAGCTAGCCTTAAACCTAATGCAAGTTCTCTACAGAACCACTGGGGTCAAGTAATTTCTTTGATAGCTTCTAATGCATGATCTTCTGCTCGTGTTTACCTGAACATAGTGTTATCGGCGGCTGCTTAGTTCAGTTGCTGAGAGCATGTTTCAGGGGCCGCTGCTGCAGTGGCATGAAAGCCAAGCACCCTGGACTTGCTCTGCTTTATTTGTTTCAGAGTCAGGTCCATTTGCTGTCTCCCACATGTGTGCATTTGAGTGTTGGCATAAGGAAATGAGAATATGTGGGCTGACGGAACAAATCTCTGCTGTGCAGTGAGACCAGTGTAGATCAAATTTTCAGCGTAGATCAAAGAGGATGCTTCTGACCATCCTGATAAATGTCACCTGGCTTCTTCCTTGTGCCTCACAGCACTCTTGACAGATTCACGTTATAGTAATGATGACAGTTTACCTCCTTCTGTGTCCTTAGCCGCTCCAGAAGAAGGAAGCTGCTAACACCCCATACTATGTACAGTGCCTGGAAGTAGTGGGGACGTGGTACACATAGTGCAAGTTGAGCTTCCCTAATCTGAAAACCCAAACTCCAGAATGTTCCAAAGTCCGAAACTTTGTGAGGACCGACGTGGCACAGTGGGAAATTCCACACCTCACCTCCTGTGCCAAGCTGCGTCACAGTGTAGGTGTGCTATGAGTATTGTGTAGAATTACCCTCGGACTATGTATATAAGGTACATGTGAAACAGTGGATTTCATGTTTAAACTTGGGTTCCGGCCCCAAGGCACATCACATAAGCAGATTCCAAACTGCAGTAAAACCTAAAATCTTGAAGCACTTCTGGTCCCAAGCACTTAGTAGCCACTTTATTTACTTAGTAAATACACAAAGAAACAAAATTTTAAAGACAGTCATAATTGGAACACTGGCCTACTTAGGCCATTGCCATTTCCTGCCCCCCCCATTAAAGAGTGTAAGTTTATTTCTGCTCTCTTATTTCTAGTGACAGAGTATTTAGCCTTGAAATTTTAGGTAAAGCCATTCTTTCCTTCAAGAAAAACACAAATGTAAGTGTTCTGTTGAATCATACTGTGGGTCTTAGTCACCACAAATACCTCAAGCCTGTTGTAGAATAATCACTACCAAACTGATACTGTACAATGTGACCTCCTTTTTAATGACAAATTTGATGTCTATAGTAATAATTGCTTCCGTTTTCCTATTATCTAAAGCTCTATTACTTTTAGATTCTAAAAGTTATCTTGGATGTATTGAGTTATTCCTTGAATGCTTTAATGTTTGTGTGCTTACATTAATAAGCATTTTGCATTCTTTTTAACATCAGTTAGATATTGTGCAGCAAGAATATATCAATGATTCCGGTTTAATCCAAATTGAACTAACAAAGGCTGCATTTGGCCAGTTTGGTAACTGGCTGGCAACAGTGGAGCAACGGCAAGAAAACGAAACTGAGCTTGAACTGCAAATGAAACTGTGGAAATACAATAAGAAAATACAAGGGTAAAGTTACCCGTATACCAATTCAGAATTTCAGATGATAAAATATTTGAGTTCCTGTTTTATGACTAGTTGTCAGTCTTCAGGATGTTTCAATTTGATAAGTTTTGGGCTTAAAGATATAAGGAAGTTGTTACTCTTCTTAAAAAAGCCTTTAATTAAGCTCTTTGTGTTGAGAGCTCATTGGGGTCTTCCAAATCATAATGTCAGCTCATTACACAGATGAAGAAACGTGAGAAGCGGCACTCCCAAGGACACAGTCCCCAGCTGTAGGTGAACCCAGAACGGGAACCCAAATGTTCCCTGGCCCTTCCGGTGGCATCATGCTGCCTTCCCGGGAAAGTGGGGATATGGGCATCGTGTAGCACATGCGTTGTGATTAGGTCGAACCCACTGGCCTCCCATGGCTTTCTTAGCAGCTGCTCAGGACTGTGCTGCGTGCCAAAAACTAGGCCTAGTGCTTTCATGCCCCTTGTCTTGCTACTTTTCAGAAGAACATGGTTAGACAAGCACATTTTACAGGTGAGGAAACAGGCCCAGAACTAAGTGATTATACCTATTCACCCTTCTTGTAACCTGTGTTTTTCTTTTTTCAGTTGTGATACTGAGCAGTCCCAGTGGTCATAAGTATTCAGTGGTAGCATGTGTCCCACTTACAGCACTGCCCTGATCATCTAGGAGCAAACTTGGGGAGGTGGTGGAGGTGACTGAAGGAGTAGATAATGACCAGGGCAGTTTGAATAGGTCGTTTTCATTCATACTTTCTTGCTACGAGTAGGGCTTTTTCATGGTCATTCCATTTTCTTAGCTATCAAAAGTAGACAGTGAGACATCTGGGTTTGTGTAGTTTTCCTGCAGAGTATGGTACGGTAGCTTTCAAAACAATTCAGGGCCCCTATTTTATATTCATTTTGTACGGGCAAGATGACTGCTATACATAATGATCTATGAATAAGCCACATGAATCACATATGATGTGTTAGAACTATCACATCCGTGGCCATTAGAGACAGCACTCATTATTTGTAATTCTAGGACCTATGGGTTGCCCATTCTTAAAGATGCTTCTGTTAAATGTACAATGTGTAACAAATTCTTAGACCAATATGATAGTGTATCACGTTGTTCTGATGTAAGAATAATGGTGGTTTCCTTTCCTATAGGTTTGTCCTTAGCACAAAGATTAGCATGCCACATGATGACCACATCACAGCTCTCTGTTTCTGCAATGCAGAGAGATCTGAAACCCCCACCTTGGTCACAGCTAGCAAAGATGGTCACTTCAAAGTGTGGATATTAACAGATGATTCTGATATATACAGTAAGTCTATTAAGTACATTGTGTTGAAATAGTGCATTGTTTTAAGAACTCATTTATCTCATGATGTGTAGCTATTTGGGAAAGACATTTTCCACCTTGTTGAATTCTGTAGGATATTACTTAATTTATTAGATTTAGGAGAGAATATGGGGAAAGGGTTCCTGCCATTTAGCCCTTGGTCTGCTCCACTAGGGGGAGATCAAGGCCTCCAGGAGCAGCTTTCATTCGTAGTCAGTCAGTACTTTGTAGCACTTCTAACTTAAAGTTGTGCTGAGCAGGTTGTTTTTGTTTCTTGGCCCTTACAGCTCATGATGTCCCTGTAATATTATCTAATATTTAGGCCACCTTTTAACATATGGCTTATATCTCCACAGAAAAAGCTGTCGGCTGGACCTGTGACTTTGTCGGTAGCTATCGCAAGTATCAGGCAACTAACTGTTGTTTCTCTGAAGATGGTTCTTTATTAGCAGTTAGTTTTGAGGAAATAGTTACCATATGGGATTCAGAAACATGGGAACTTAAATGTACATTTTGCCAACGAGCTGGGAAAATAAGGTAACTGAATCACTTAGTTACTATGTAGTGTTTTTTAATTTATTAAATAAGATGCTAAACTTCAATAATAGTTTATGCTTTCCCTAAAGGTAGCCTGTAGACGAGGGAAGCGACCAGCTAACCAAATATTAGAGGGCTAAAAAATTCTGAGTACATGAACTGCGCGCCAACATTTCCAAAATCAGGATTAACATTTACTTCTTGGTATACAAAGTTTTTCTGTGCAGTGAATACCTTCAGTATGTGCTGTATAATAGTAGAAGCCGTGCATAAGCCTCAATAGGCCCAAAGTGTGCTCATCTTCTGCATAAAAAAATGTTATTCCGAAACGTCATCATTTTCCGAGAAAGGGAGGAAAAAATAGCAATATCTTCCAGTGTACTTCAGGTAACTGCGCATAGGGACAGAATGGCGATAGTTAAAATTGTCACTGGAACTGGGGATATAGCTTAGTAGTAGAGCACATGCGTGGTTCAGTCTTCAGCACAGCAAAAAGCAAAAAAGAAAGAGACTAATTCCTCACATGTCTGATTCTAAATTTACTTTATAAAACTTTATTCAGAATTCAGATTGTAAGTTTTCATCTTCTAAGTAGAATATAAAATACGGTTTTTGTTAAATGACTTTGTCATTTTATATATGTTTTCTGTTGTATTGATTGTTATCCTGCATGGCATATTAGAGAATTGATCATCTAACCTGTTTTCCTAAAGAATAAAATGCTTACATAGACCTTTTCTTTTACACTGCTTAGTCCCTGTTTCCTCAGTATAAAGGTAAATGTCTTTAAAATCTGCATTACACAAGACTAACAGTGCCTGAAAGCTGCAGCGCCGGTAACTAAACGTGCTGGGACTGCCGCTGACGTCCTTATGGTTTTAACCTAGGCACCTTTGCTTCGGGAGGCTGACGTGCTCAAAATATCTTCTGGGCACCACTGAGAGTGACATTCTCTGCTGTTGGAATCTGCTCAGTTGCACTTGTAAGTTACCTTTTTACTCCAGCGGTTTGGTAAGGCACACGGGAAGTTGCCATGAAATGCTGGCATTTTGAGCATTAGAAGTCTATTACACCTTCGTGAATCTACCAAGACAATGATTCTTCACATGACACGTTGTACAACTGAAATTTAAAGTTGCAGCCTGTAATAAAGCACTTATAAACCACCTAATTACTAGAACATCAGCTTCGATCAGATTATCTGCCTTTTCTGTCTTCACAGTGTATAACTATCTGCTGCCATCCATATTTTTCATCTTCATAACAATTTGAGAAATATTTCTGCTAATTTGTTAGCATATTAACCTGCAGTGTCACTAATAGCATAAACTTGAATGAAGTTTGCCACTGACAAATGTGCATTCAGTGGCATTTTACTAATTCGAGAGAAGGGAGCGTGTGGCTGCTCGCTAATAGATGTGTTGTATTCTCTGTGGTAGCCGTGGGCGACGTTCCGCCTTCACTTAGCAGCCGCAGAACAGCACTAGACATGTCCCGTGAACCGCAGCATCTTCACGGCTTGCGGCAGCACTAAAGTCCTTCCTGTCTTGTTTTCCTGTTTCCCATACCTCACTCCGGTGCCTCTTCCCCAGATTATTTCAGTGTGGCTCTGTTGTTACTTGGAAACATAAAATCTTCCCTAAGAATAATAGAATTGACAGCCCCAGCAAGAGTAACTGCCACCCTCAAAAGAGGTGACCACTGGTGTGTGTAATTTTAGAGAGTAATAGCCCATGACTAGGGTCCTCACCCTCAATACCCAGAGCTTTTGGCAAGCCTCTTCTCTGAATGAAGCACCTTTTTCCCCACAGTGGAATGGAGCGCAAAGTTAAATGTTAGGGTCATGGAACCTGATCCACAATCAGAGAACATCGCCGCAGTCTCTCGGTCTTCAGGGGGTTCAGATTGTAAGTACAAACCGTAGTTTGAGAGTTAAAGGGAATCTGATAGCCTGTGTTTCTTTTAATGTCTTTGACATAATTGAATCAAACTGGCCTTCAGCTCCAGTGTTCATTTGAAGCCGTTTTGCTTGAGGCAGTCCCCTGGCTTTCTGTGCCCGTGCCTTGTAACGTGCACATCATGCCATGTTCTAGGGGAGCTCCAGTGCGCCCCTCATTTTTCCACAGGCCAGTCCCTACTCCAGGTTAAAAATCCAGTAGAGATTGCATCTCTTTAATGCATTCTCAAGTCTCTAAGAAGGCTGAACTGGTCCTTCACTGTACTTTTGGGACAGATTCTATGTGTCTCCTTTCTGGTACTTAAGACAAAATAATTCAGTAATATTTTGCCACCTGTCTTCTGTAAGAGCTCGTGGTCTCTGGAGCAGGGCTTCTTCTTTCCTGTCTTGAGTTCAGTCTTCATTCCCAGCCTGCTTGGCTCCTCATAGGCACTCAGGAGGTAGATAGAAATGTGGGCTAAGCCATTTTCTCTCTGGGGTGAGACCCAGGATTCGTGTGGTCTGTCAGTGTGAGGCTAGAACAGACCTTTGCAGGCAAAATGTCACTGTCTGTTTTTTCCCTCCAGTGTTCATATTTAAACCTAGTGAGCCACGGCCATTGTGTATTCAGAAGAATATCTCCAGAGAGGAAGTCCAGTGGGGAGTGTTTGTCCCCCGAGACGTCCCCGAATCCTTCACCTCAGAAGCTTCCCAGTGGCTCAACAGGTCCCAGTTTTACTTCCTAACAAAATCACAGGTAACTGCCACCCTCAAAAGAAGTAACCACTGGGTGTGCGTAATTTTAGAGAGTAATAGCCCATGACTAGTGGCATGGGTTTATTTCTAGGTAGAATTAAGGAAATTGCCAGGTAGGCCCAATACAGAGTCTTGAGTCTTACTAATGTGAGAGTCTGAGAACTATTTACCCTATACCTTTGCATTGCCTTAAGCTTTGTGTCCATGAACTCTGGCACAAAAAAGTGGAAGGCAACAAAAATACTTTTAAGTTCTATTTGTGAGATGGTTCCTTTTTTTTTTTTTGTATTGAATTTGCCATTATAAAAAATGATGCCTTGGGTTTGAGCTATCAGTTAGATTTTATCGCCAGTTCTTAAGTATCTCTCAAGATGATCTTACCACTCTTGGAGAGGTTATTAAACACATTTTAAATCATTTCTCTACGCAGATATATACCATAATGAACAACTGCCCTTATTTTTTAAGACCTGGTATCAGCTTGTTTAGATTTGCGCTGCACAGTTGCTGTTTTTTTGCATCTCTGATCGATCTCTACTTTCAGAGCTTACTGACCTTCAGTACAAAGTCTCCGGAAGAAAAGCTCACACCAATGAGCAAACAGGTGTGTCTGGCCACTCACAGCGCGGGCTGCAGCGCCTCCCTCCCGGGAGCATGGCTGGGAGCAGTGTGTTGTGCCCGGCCCCGAGATGGAGTTCTAGACGTGCACACAGAAACTGATGAGCCTCTTGAAGTCATAGTGCTCTTTTAAGCTGGTTTATATTATCAGTAACGTGAGATCGCTGAAGAGTCACAGTCGGCCCTTTGTATCCATGGATTGAAATACTCAACTGATCGTGTATTGAAAATATTCAGGGGGAAAGAACTCATTGCAAATTCTCGGAGGATGCGCATAGGTTGTATTGAAGTTCTGTGCCATGCGATAGGAAGAGCTTGAGCCCCCTCAGATTTTGGTACCACGAAGGGTTCTGGAACCACATCCCATGGATGCCGAGGGGCAGCTACAGTACTGCAGGCTTCTTAGAAAAAATTTCTCCCCACCCTGCCATGACCACAAGGATAATCACACCCAAGTCTTTTAGTTGACGCTTTTAATTCAATGTTGTATCTGTAAGAAACGTGTGTGTGTGTGTGTGTGTGTGTGTGTGTGTGTGTAAGAAACATTTGTATTGCTAATTGAGAATATTTTAGATTTAGGTGTGTCATCTGTTAACACTTACTTTACTGAAGCTATTGAATCCAAAGCCTTAGAGTTCTTACACCACCACTCTTTGCATACACACAGCCCACACTTCTCCTGCCTGTCCCCTAATTTTCCAGGAGAGATAAGTCTTAACTTAGGTCAGTGTTTATTGTTAGGACCCAGAGTGTACATAGCCAAGCTGTGTAGTTGCACAGATTACCTTTATTTTCATGACCAATTTCTTGTTTCCTCTGGAGATAATGATTGCTTTCTTTTTCATTTACTCCTCACCTACTCCAATCCCAGATTCTATTCAAGTTATATAAGTTCCGTAAGTCTTTCTGACCTGTTAGGTATTCTTTCAAGTCATGAGGAAGTATCTCAGAAGGCCTGTGACTTGCTTCCGCCAGGGCTGGTTGCCCTTAAGTCTCCTTCCCTGTAGCCAGCCTAGGACCCACATTCATCATCTTGCCAGGGCTCATTTCACCTCTTTTCTCTGGTCACATCCTTGCTTTGGTGAAGCACATTCCACTGGTGCCTGGGAGGTAAACACAAGACCTCACATTTTTGGAAATGATTTTCCTCCCCTCCTGGATTAGTTCCTTGGGTGCAGAGTTTTACGTTAAAAAGCATCTTCTCTCAACATTTGACAGGTATTCTGTTATTTTACAGCTTCTGGTGTTAGGAAAGTCCTATACCATTCTTGTTCTCTGATCCTTTATCCTTGACTTGCTTATTTTCCTCTTAAAACTCACTAAATTTATTCAGGAATTTTTGTTGATCATCTGCTATATCCCAGGGACTATTCTAGACACTTGGGATACATTAATGAGCAAAACAGTCAAGTCTCTAAATTGGAGGTGTGTATAGTATTCAGGAAGATAGGCATTAAACAAGGAGCATTAATAAGTAAAATACATAGTCCTTCAGGAGAGAATAAGAATTACAGTGGGGCGAGGGAGGGACAGTAAAAGGAGGTGAGTGAGGTGGTACTTGATTTTTTTTTTTTTTTTCCTTTCAGTTTTTCGAGACAGGGTCTCGCTATGTAGTCCAGGTTGGCCTTGAGCTTACTATGTAGTCTGGGCAAGGATCTAGGCGATCCTCCTGCCTCATCCTTTCACGTGCTGGGTTTTACAGGCATGTGCCACTGTGCTTGCAATTTTAAAGGGAAAGTGAGGTGGACCTTACTGGACAGACTGACTTTCTGCATGAAGTGTGGAGCCGTTGGAGGGTTTTCAGTAAAGAACTAAGAAGGATTGCTTTTCCCCCATCATTTTTCTATTCATTTTATGGAACTTTTATTTTTCAGTGCTGGACCCTCTAGAATGGTGCTATAATTTTTTTTCTCCTGTTTTCTGGGTGGTTTCTTCATCTTTTATCACCCCCCCCCAGCATGGTCTGTTTCCATCATATCTTTGTTTTCAATCTGTTTTGGTAGCTATCTTTCTTTTGAAAGGTCTTGATCAGAGTCCAGTGGTTCTTGGCTGTCAAAGTGGACACAAAGCTTTTTGGAAGATTGCCTGTGTGGAACCTGTCCATACCTGCTAGACTGTTTTCCTGAGAAACTCTCTGGTGTTCCTAGTTTTAGACCTTCATCTCTTTGTCTGGTCAAATTGAGCATATACTTCTGAGTTTTTGCCTGAAGGATTTAAACCTGGCTGCCAGTGTTCTAAAAAGTCTCCTATCTGAAGGACAGCCACCTTCAGCTACAAAAACGATACCACCCACCTACATCTGGTCTAAAAACAAACTTTTGTTCTGTTCACCAGAAAATGTCCTTGGAGCCCTCTGCTGGGCCTGATGACGAGATATAGGAATCCACAGGCTTCCCGCATAGATTCCCCCAGCCCAGCTGGGGTTTGAGCCTGACCTTCACCCTGTGGTACCAACTGCTGAGTGTGTGTGGGATTCTATGCGGTGAAGTGGGGTGCTTCTTGGCTTTTCCCACAGACAGTGTAGACTTGGCTTTCTCGGCTTTAAATTAATCATCCTTCAATCCGCCCCATCCTTCCAATATGTTCCTCTATCATTGCAAGCGTAGGCCCTTTGAAAACCCTTCTCTTGTTATGTTTTTGTAGAATTAGGCAGAAAAGCAGTGGCAGATCTGAGTCTGTCATCTAAGTATCCATTGTTAGCTTTCCCCATAGTTAGTGGGATACTGGGCCTCAGTTGCTTTACCTACAAAAATTGTACTTATTCCTTGAGTTCCTTCCATCCCAGATATTTTATGATTTTCTAGTATTTACTGTTGAGTCAAAGAGCTCTTCCTTTTCGTTGAGACAGTTTCTTTTTGTCTTAAATCCCTACAGCTGCTAACAGAAGAAAGTCTTCCAACGACCCCATTTTATTTCATATTGGGAAAGCATAGGCAACAACGGGATAAAAAACTAAATGAAACTTCAGAGAATGAACTAGTACAATTACCTTTAACAGAGAATATACCTGCAATTAATGAGGTGAGTAATCAGAGCAAACCATGTGAAACAGGTGAAATACATTAATTTTTGAATAATTGTTGGTGCACCGTAGAGGACCCAAACTGAGTGACTCTGCCTTGTGATTTGGGAGTTTTGTGGCCTAGACCTGAGTGACAGAGAGCAGGTTTGCATAAATATAGGACAGCAGAACATTTTTTTCTTCAGTTTGGTTTTGCTACAGGGAAATCCTTTTTTGTTTGACTCTCAGCACTTGCAATAAAAGTACTTACGACATCGATGGAACATGTTATGCTGGAGGATAATCTTTTTAAATAGTGCCTTGTCCTCTTTCACTGTAGCTTCTCCACACTCCAGCCCATGTGCTGCCCTCTGCCGCCTTCCTGTGCTCCATGTTTGTGAATTCTTTGTTGCTGTCTGAAGAGACCAAAAGGTAAAGCAGTTCTTCAAACATGGTTATTTTATTCCGTAGTCTGTGTTGGTTTACATTAGCCTTTATTTAAGATACTCTTACGCTGTCTTTCCCTGCATTGCAGTTTGGAGGTGCAGTTAAGGACATAGGATCAGTCAGTGAAACACACTGAAGATAACCCCGAAAAACAGTGCTTCATATGTGTGCTTAAGATGTGTATAATTTAAAATGAGAGTTTTTATAAATTCACCTGCACTTGTAAAATAACCCATAATTTTTAAAGCACATTCTAAATAAAATTTTTTGTTTGCTTTTGTATACATTTCTACATATTCTTAAATTAGAAAGTTATTCTCTACAAGTATTTTAACAGTGTGTTTTATTCTGTTAAAGCGCTGAGGAAATTCCTGATGATGTAGATATGGAGGAAGAAAAGGAAAGTGATTCAGAAGAAGAAAATAATTTTACTGAACAGGTCCAGGTTATAAGTAACGCAGATTCGAGAGAAGATATGATACATCAGTTGTCAAAATCTGAAGAAAAAGAACTGAGAAAATTCCGGAAAGTGGACTACAGCTGGATAGCTGCTCTTTAGGCAATGGAGGCGGGTGGGGCCGGGGAGTCTTACACTTTGTGTTTTTGATTGTTTGTTGGTACTCCACAAATATATTTGTAATGTTATTTCCGTTCTTAAAATATGAAGTGTTTATAAAAAAAACTAGTAATACAGTGCTGTGTGTGCATCATGCTGTGCAGTGCTGGGTGGTGCTGGGTCATTCGGCTGTCTAATCTCATTATTTTGAATCACAACAGCCTCATAAACTGGGAGATACAGCAGAACTGAGACTGGCACTTATGCAGCCTGTGTCCCCTTTCTGCAATTTGGAGATGTGAAAAGTTCTGAAAATCGAAAGACTTAGCTAATGTTAAGTGGTAACGGAGATGCACTTGGCACCCAGAGATGACCTGAACTGATAGAAGCTTTTATCCTGATTTATTCCTGTTACTGTAATTATCTCAGAGACATTTAGAGATAATTTGATTATGATGTATTCCACTGACCATAGTACAGCTATTATGGGTGCCTAAAAATCTCAAAATTGCAAATTCAAATCATCTGGCCCATTTGTCCCATTACCAAGTGGAAAACAATCCAACCACCCTTTTTTATGTTATAGCAGTAAAGTTGCTACATCTAAACTACTTAGCATTTTGAGTTTTCCAGTACTCTGATAAGAATTGTATAAAAGTTATGTTAACATAAAAACAGTAAAGTACACAAGTCACCGGAGTATACCTCAATGAGTGTTCACAAGATTGTGGCGTTTTAGTATGTCCTGAAGACCGAATGTGTGTCCCACCACCATCATGACAAAACCTGCTCCAGTCTGTTGGTGTTCAGAAGTAGGGCCTTTGAGAGGTGATTAGTCATGATGATAGAACCTCACAAAGGGAGTCCGTGTGCCCTTACAGAAGAACACAGCTCCCGCACCTCTTCATCCTGTGGAGACACAGCACAAAAGACAACCTTCTGTGAACCAGGAAGCTGGCTTTCACTGGCCATCACATCCAATGCCATTTTGTTGGACTTCCGGCATTCAGAACTTAGAAATTTCTAAGCAACCCAGTGTATGGTGCTTTGTAAAAGCAGCCCAAATGGACTGAGTGTGTTTGCATTAGTATCAAAGTAAGGTCTGCAACTTTAAGTAACAGCTCGCATATCATGTAATTCATGCAGTTCAAGTGGACAATTTAGTGGTTTCTAGTATATCCACACAGTTGTACATCATTACTGCAATCAATTTTAGAACAATTTCGTCACCCCAAACCTGCCCATTTTTCTCAACCTCCCCACCCTAACCCCTAGGCAACAACTAGTCTTTCTACCCAGAATTTCGCTATTTTGGACATGTCCTATAAATGGAATCACACAATATGTGGTCTTTTGTGACTGGTTCCTTTCACTTACATCCACGTTACAGCATGTATTTATTCTGCATTCCTGTTTATTGTTTTTATTTCTCTTGGGTTTCACCTTACAGTGAAATTGCTAGGTCGTTTGGTATCTCTGTTTAACCTTTTGAAGAACTACCAGAGTCTTAACAAAGTATCTATCCTATTTTATATTTTCATTATAGCACATAAATTGCTCCCTAGCCTGATGTATTAAACGTAAGTCCCTCTGAATGTTTTGGTTCTTTTTAAGTCTCTTTTTAATCAATTTTGAGTTGAAAACAAAATTGAGAAGATACAGAGATGTCTATCTGCATTCTCCCCACATACATGCATAGCCTCTCCTATTATCAACGTCCTCTTCCCCGATCATCCACCTCTCCAGTGGGTCATATATATCTATCACGACCGACAAACTTACACCTGACAATCATCATCACCCCATGGATTCACTCTTGGTATTTTACATCCTATGGGTTTGGACTGACATGTTCATCATCATGGTGTTTGATTACAGAGTATTGCCCTGAAAAATGCAGAGTAGTTTTAAGGCCAGTCTTTGAGGTTTGTTCTAATCCCAGGAGGACTCTTTAGCTGTCTCTTTCCTCTGTTCTTCCTGGTAAACTGGTTTGTGGTTTAGCTTTTGTTCTCATGGTACTACCAGTCTCCTTTTAATTGCTTACCACCAAAATCCCCATTTTCTTTGAAAACACCCTCAGACTTGAACTTCTGCATTCTTCAAATAATGTCAGAGTTCTGTATTCTTACCCTCTTGCCCTCAATAACTGTGGGCAGGCAGGAGGGCCCATTTCAGAGTGGCATTCCTAGGGGCTGGGGATTTAGCTCAGTGGTTAGAGTGCTTGCCTTGCAAGCACAAGGCCCTGAGTTCAATCCCCAGCACCACCAAAAAAGAAAAAAAACAGTGGGATTCCTGCTTTACAAACTGGGCAGAGACGGAAGCCTCCGGTCCTGTCTTTCTTGGCATGAAACTTCTGACCCATGAACAAATGGGGCAGGGGCGATTGGGACCCCATTAGTCTCAGTCTACCCTGGGGACAGAAGCTCCACTCTAATAAAAAGGTTTGGGTAGGGAAGGGACACTGGAACTTTTAGCCTCAACAGCCTGGAATAACCATGTTGACTATGATCATTATGTATACAATGTACCAATACATGTTCTTGGTTAAAAAAGAAAGAAATGCTGGACGCTGAGTGGAGAGTGAGTGAGCTGTCATTTCCTGGCCACTGCTGCCCAGAACGGAACTTCCACTGGGCTGTGCAGGGCCGGGGAAGAGGGAGCTGCTTATGATTTAAGTGCTGCCGATTCTGGCTGGTTTTGCTGCCAAAATTTATTAGATTTTCTTTAATAAATGTTTTATTTGTTCTTTGCTCTTGGGATAATTTCTGGAGACTAAATGTCTGCGTGTTTTAAAGTAATTTTTAGCAATAATGGTTCTTCTCAGGAAGAGATCCACCGGTCTCATGTTGCCATTCTAGAACTCTCAAGTTTCAAGTCTGTGTCTTGTCTTTCCCTTTTTCCCACTTTATGTATGCAGTGTGTTCAACAAATCGAGCTTGCTACATAAGTTTCCCACTGATTTTTTACACTGTTTTAATAAATAGGATCCTCTATCCTCTGTATATTGGTAGTTGTATCTGGAATATTGGATTGTATTTCTATCCAATACAAATAAAATGTAAGTCCTGCATATAACTAGTTTTTTTAGTAGTTATGGTAAAAAAAAAAAAAGTTGAAATCAGATGAAAGTAATGCTAACATTTTATTAAACCCCATGTATGTAAGACATTATTTCAACATATTGCCAATTTTAGAAATATTTGTAGAATTTAAATTTTTTTTCAAAGTCTTCAAATTCATGTGTATATGATACGTTGACAACATCTCCATTTGAACCAGCCACATGTCTCACTTAGTAGCCACATGTGCCTACTAGCTACCATTTTGGACAACACAAATCGAGAGGCTTGATCAGATAACTTGGTACATTTGAGTAAAATGAAGATTACGTTCTTTCATTTTGTTCATCAGCCTCCTCTTTTGCCCCTCCCTGGAAGGGTGAGGTGTGTGATAGTCACACATAAATTTCATGTTATTTTGCCATATTCAGACAGTGGCATGATACCTTCAAGTTCAAGAAATAATTTATTTTTGCAGTTATGCATGAAAGATTTTATACTTAAATTACTTGCTTTTGGGATGTGTCTTTCTTAAGTAGTGATTATTATGTAACCTGAAAATCACTTCATAAATATGGATTTAATTACTTTTTCTTGCACTAAAATGTGACAACTTAATTCCTCCTTCAATATTAATAAAATAATACAGTTGTTTGTTAGTTTTAAGAAAATTTCTGATAAAAAGGGAAGATGGCTACTCAATTCCTGAACACCTGGACTCGTCCAGCAGACCTATTGTACTGTCTCCCTCAGTTTCTTTCCCACAGAACACTGCCCCCATCATGGTGGATGAACTCATAAAGATGTCTTCCTTCCTCCTGGTTCATCTCATCTCCCCAGCAAGGCAGGAGCCTGTGGCATTTGGTGCTTCCACCGCTGTCTATGACAAAAGGCGCAGCCTGTGACCAGGAAGTAGTCATCTCGGCCTCACTAGCAGATGGACCTCAGGCTAACCATGTCCCGGTGACCTGCACTTCACAGGCATCATGGCATCCACAATTCCAGGCATCAGGTACTACGCCAATCTGATAAATGAAGAAACAGGCCCCAGGGAGACTAAACTCTACCAGGATCACTAGGCTATCAGAAGTGGTGCTAAAACAGTGACCGCTCCTGTTAGATTGCAAATCCTGTACCCTGAGAATAACATTGCCTCCCAGACCCTTAATGCAGCTAGTTAGTATCGCAAAGTCACCTATAACTGGGGAGGAGTGCTCGCTTCCACAGCATATATACTAAAATATAATTGGGGAGGAACTGTGCAAATAAAATAGCCCAGATTTAGCGCTAATCCCAGCTTCAAACAAGAGCTGGCCAGCTCTGTGACCTGGCTGAAGGCCTTTAAGCATGTGAGTTTCAACTCCCACATCTTTAAAATGAAGTATTCCCTCTTCATGCACATGGATTTGTTTTCCTGACCAGTAGTGTAACATTGCAAATATAGAGAAAGTGTGCCAGATTTTTATATCAGATTATGCACTGGAGTATATGCAAAATTTTGATGACTAATTTAAGCTAATTGGACAGATGTGTATTAACTAGACGGGCTTACTGTTAATGTGCTGGAACAATGTTCCTCTTCAGAGTTTTTTCTTATCACAGAGTAGCACCAAAATGGGAACTGTAGAATATTTTGTCATGTTGTAGACAATGTGTTTTAAAGAATTTCAGGTTTTTGTACTATAACTTTAATGGACCTTTTAACAGAAACCTGTTAAATGAAACCATCTAGTAAGAATTTTACTAAGTCTTGTAAATGGTGCTGACATTCTGTGATGCTGCCTTATCAGAAATGCCACTTCTGGAAACTATGTTTTCCTCTGTTAGCTGTGTTCCTGATAGCTGTGGAAAGGGCAAAATTACATTATGACACCAAAGCGAAGACTCTAGGAGGTGGGGGAGTGGAGGGAGGGTGGGTAATGGGATATGCGGTGATTAGATGGGAGGAATAACTTGTAATGTTCTGGAGCACACAATTTAATATTTCAGAATGCCGCATAGAGAGGATTCTGAATGTTCCAATTACGAAGAAATGATAAACATCTGAGATGACACCTACCCTAATCTGATCAGCACACATCATCTACTATTTTGAAATGTTAAACTTTAGCCCATAAATATGTACAACTTCTAATTGTCAACTAAAAATAAAAATATATTAAGCAAATAAAGAAGAAAGAAGAAAAGATTGCCAAAGAGACAGGCAGATGGGCAGAGCACATTGAGCACACCCAGGCAACACGAGAGCTCTCTGTGGGAAGTCGAGGCTCTTGCTGAAGGGCAGAGCGGGCCTCCTGCCTGGCTGTGGGTCCCAAGTTCTCTGCAGGAGACACAGAACTGTTTCCCATCCTCTCTGGGAGCTTTCCAGGATAATTCCTTAGGGGCCCTCCGGCTCCTTTTTTCCACCCCTTTCCACCCCCTTCCACCTCTTCCTCGATCGCAGGGCCTTCTTTTGGATGGCATATCTAAAATTTTTAAACAACTGAAAAGCTTTGACACATCGAGGCATCATCAGATAACAGGCATGAATGTGTGTGTAAACTCAAATACTTTTCAACTAGAAAAATTCAGTCCAAATGACTGGATAAGGAAAATAATGTCCCATTAGGTAACACTTCTTTTCTGTTTTGTTTTGCTTTGCTTGTTTTGTCGTTATTGTTTTTCTGTGCTGGGGATCTGGGGAAAGAAGATCCTATTTCTTGGAAGCCATATTTGCTCAAGAGCAAAGCCTCAATAAATCATTTGTTAAATCTTGATTTTTTTTAACAAAAGGTATTGAATTTTTTGCGAAGATTCCATATCACCACAGAATCCTCAGTGAAATGGTGACAGATAAGACCTGAAAAAGATTTAGGATCACAAATAGGTTCTTTATCAATGACAAGCACCACTGAGGTTAAAATAAAATAGAAACAGAAGTAAGCAGGACTTGACAGAATACATCATGGAGCAGAGTGGGGGGGGGAGCAATGAATCAGAAGGAACCACAACCACAGAAATGCAATCAATGATTTCACTGCCTCAATTACTTTTGCTTTCTAAAAGCCATGAGCAAACCACTTAATCTGAGTCACATTTCCTTCCTCTAAACTGCAGAATTAAACAAAATGACCTCTGGTTGCTTTGCTACTCTGTGACCAAAAATTAATTACCTAATAATTAATTTGATCCCAGAATGATGTAGTATAGCCCCAATCCCAATCCATGTCCCAACATGCCAAGAAACTGGTCTTGTGCATACTAACTTTGTGATACATATATGTAAGCTGTGCAGGCATGGCTACCTTAGTTCTCCATCTTTGGGCATGTCATACATTTGACTTCGAAACTCCTTGGGAGATCAGAGCACTTGGCTCCCAAAATGAAATAATCGGACATGAAAGTGCTCCAGTTCCTGCCATTGTCTCATGGTATTTTGATAATCCTTGTTCCTCCATGGTTACTACTTTAGAGGAAGGATGAATATGTGCTCTGAAAACAAACATTGTAAATGGAAATATTGATATTGTGCTCTAGCTCACACAGGAAGGTAAATGCAAATGTCTTGCTCCTTCAGAAATGCCTGTGTGCAGTTGTGAGAGCAAAGTCCATCAGCCCAGCTGTCTTCAGCAGGCAGTGTGAGTGTCACAAGGAACCTGACATTGGAGTAAGAGGACCCCCGGCCCCAGCTTTGCCTCTGACTAGGTTGGGGGTAGAGCTTGTATTAATTTATTTGAGCTTTTATTTTTATCTGTAACTAAAAGGGCCGAGTTTCACTCCATTCCCCCTCTGAGGCCTTTTCTTGATGCTCAAATTGTGATTCTTCAAAGCGTCCAGAACTCTGCTGGCCATACCCAAAAGTTTCTGAGTGGCATTGCTACTTAATTCCAGCCTCTTCTGCCCAGAAGGAGAGGAACCATGCAACTCCAAAGACCACATTTGTGAATGACGAGACCCTGCGCTCACTGAAGTGCAAGATATTCTTGGTCTGAATCGCTGCAGACCGTGCTCCAGAGGGCAAGACTGGAGTCAGAATCCTCACTAACAGCCCCAGAAACCATGAGCAAAACCAAACACAGAATGAGAAGTCAGATCACAAGAGGCACTCAGATTTGTCTCAAATGAGAGAGGCCGAGAATGAAGGATATAAGAGACAGTAGGATGTGCCTTTACTTACATTCAGCAGTCAAGGTGAAAGGGAATAGCTGAATCTAAGCCTGTATACACACATCCTTTCCCTCTGAACCACTGGGGAGCTATTCCCCTGCAACACGGATAGTGCAGTGCATGAGTTTTAGTCAGGCAGTGCAGGAATTTCTGGAATTCACACACTGTTCAAGACATTTCTATTCTGTATTTGTCTTTGCCTTCTTCCTCAGTCATTCAACAGCTTCTTCTCTACTGGGAAAACAGACCGCTCTGAGCATTTCTGCTTCCTTTGCAAGCATCTCTCTAGGGGAAGCAATACCCGTAACAGCCACTGTGGCCCACCTTACTCTTCAGGATACCATGGAATCTGCCTCCAAGGAGTTTTGGGAATGCAAAGAAAGTGCAGCTCAGCCCCCAGTTCAATCCCAGTGACTCCTCCGTTACTGGGAAAATCACTTCAATTTCCATGGGCACCCTTTTTCTCAGGAAACTGGGAGAAGGCTGAGCCATCATAGGGGCCTTCCAGCATTGGGAATCCTTGATTACAGGGCACTACATAAAGCCTTTTGCAATTTTTTTTTTTTTGCCTTTTGCAATTAAGATGGTAATTAATACTCTGATAATGGTAACTCATTGCTGCATTTGCTAACAGACTAGATCTACTACGATGTGCAAAATATTGTATACAATTAGAAAGCAGAGGCACAGTTCCACATGCCTTCTCCTTTCTTGGACTGCAGGGAGGCCCGCCTGGGTGCTGCCCTGGGGTGTGCTCAGTTCAGGTGTATGGGTGGGCGTTGAGGGGGTGAGCAAGTGCAGGGGTGGAGAAAAGTCAGGATGAAGTAATGCAGCACAGAGTCATTTTAAGTTTCTTAACAGCCCAGATATAACAATCACAACAATGAAAATAATGTCCCGTGTTTCTTTAGGCTTCATCGCGTGCCACTTAATCCACACCATAGGATATAGTTACATGTTAAAGCGCAGGCTTGCTGTCTCTTTCCTTGCAGGCCAGAACACTGGCCCAGGAAGGTCAGGTAAAGTGACCAAGGTGCCCACTACTAAATGGAAGCACCTAGACTCACGCTCCATTTGGCTCCAGGACCTGTTCCCTTAGCCCCGGGGATCCTCAAGTCGGCAAGCAGCTTTTCTCATTACCACCACCACACCACTGTCCCCACTCCCGGCGTCCTGCAAACACAGCGCTACTCTAGCCCCTTCCGGAACATCCACCTTCTGGCCAGGCTGGGTCTGGCCAGGCTGGGTCAGGCCAGGGCCTCTGCCATCCTGGCCAGCCAGCCATGCAGTGGCCGCATGGTGTCCCCCATCGCCACCTTCAGCAGGCCCTGTGGTCTCCTTCCCACCTCCTCTTAACCTTTCCAGAGCCCCCACCACTCTGCAGATCCCGGACACCGTCCTGACGCTGCTCCGCTGAGTCAACGCCTGGACCCTGCGCCGGAAGAAGGTGACCGGCCAGCTCAGCAGCAGCAGCCCGGCAACCCCGCTGGCGTGAGCAGGGCCATGGACGTCCCGCGCGGACAGGACTGAGATGCAGTGCGGGCCTCCCTGCTTGCAATGCTCCGGAGCTGCAGTCGCCCACACCCCTGCCCTCCTGTCGCCCTGCCGGCCTGCCGGTCTCCCTCTCCAAAGCCAGGAGTAATACCTGTGCAGTAAACAAGCCGTCAACCCACCCACCTGGGGCTCACACCGGGGAGTCTCCTCCTTATCTCAGCACTGACCCTGACCTCTATCCGCGGCACAGCCCACATCATTATCACGGATTTGTGAAGGAAATGTGAAAGAGGTCAGACTGAGCTTGAAATCACTGGTAAGAACTCTAACAGCAATGACAACAAAACAGTAATTAAGAGGGGGGTTATGAAGGAAGGGGTCTAACACCTGACTGCCTGGTAATCACTATCACAAAAGACTCAGCCATGCTACAGGCTTGCACGGAGGCCACCATGACCTTATACGAAAGTATTTCTATGAGGACATCTGTCCAATCTCAGATTGAAGCCACTCTTGCTAATAGCTGTGGTCAGAAGACTAGTGTGTCAAATGGTTTATGTAATACTTCTCACTCACTCTTTGAATGCGCCCACGGCTTACCATGGACTAACTTTCCCATCGCGATGCCCTGCTGTTACCACTGCAGGCTTCTGATGTTCCCAAATGAGTATCATTATCCTTTGGCGCCTGGGTCCTGTTTAATCTGTTACCTTGTTTCATCCAAGAGTGGAAACTTCTGGCCCCCAGATTTCCAAACTTGCACTTTTCAGCTCCCACATGCATCAACCTGTGCCCTGCCCTACACTTAGAAGCTGGTTTTTGTTGTTTTTCCTAAAGAAAATGTGTTGTGCTTAAAGAGAAAAAAGAGAGAAAAAATGAGGCATTGGGGAGGCACTCACAGTTCAGGCCACATTGTGTCCATCAGTTCCTTCAGGAAATAATTTCAGTGTTCACCTTCATCATATCCTGATATGCACTCCAAGTGCTCTGCATCAGAGACACATTTCTTATTAATTATTTTATGGCAAATAAGAGACACAGTGAGACTCAGGTGAAATGCCTTACACAGTAGCTAGATATTCCACAGGTGAGTAATGAGGAAAAGTGATTTTTCTCTGCTCCTAAAGAGGAGGGAGGTCACAGCCATCCCTCCAGAAATACCATCTTAGAAAGACAGTAAGTCTGATACCTTGCTCCTTGTGAGAAGAAAATACTTCCAGGGGCCAGCTAGCCTCAAGTGTCTGCCTTTACCACGTAGCCATGTCTCCAGGTGTGGGCTTCATGCTGAGGAGGTAGCATTTGCCATTTTCCTGGCACTACAGGGCTCACCTGGGGCCCTAGTGATGTCACTGTTTAGATCTCAGGGATATGAGAGAAATTTTATTATTATTTCAGATCAGAGCAATTAGCTAGACAAATGGGTACAGATCCAACTCTCGTGACACGAAGACCGTCAGGAGGCTAAAGCTTTTTAAAAGAAAACCAAAGCAACCAAGAAAGCTTTATCTTCCCCTCTCAAATACCCACAATGTTCTAATCATACCAAAACATGCTTGGAAATGTATGGTATATAAAAATTCAATTCTATGCATCAAAATTTTGAGTTTATACTTTTTGCAAAGGTAAGCTCCAGTACCCGTGCTTAAATGACAATGGTCCATATGATCAGTCTGTTATAGGCTGGTGGGATCTGAAACCATGCCTCACCCAGTTCCAGAGAAGACTCGTCTTACTTACTTTCTGATTGCTGGGACGAAAAGCCTGACCCCTACAAGTTAAGGGAGGAAAGGTTTATTTTAGCTTACACTTCACAGAGGTTTCAGTCCATAGTCAGCTGGCTCCAAAGCAAGGTGGCATGGTAGAGGGGCAGCACAGAGGAGAAACAGTTCATGGCAGGGCAGGCAGAAAGTGCAAGCTCTGAGCCTTCCTTTCCCTTTTATCCCATCCAGGCTACAAACCTATTGAATGGGGTGCCACCCACACCCAGAATGGGGCTTCCTATTATCCACACACAGAACTATGCTAAACCAATCAGTGGACTAATTTCACTATCACACACTTTTAATCCATATTCACACATCCTAGATACAGCCACCTCTGAAAAGCCCCACCTGTGAGTGCATGAGGCTTTAAGAGGACATCTAGATAGGAGCCATAACAGCCTGCGATCATCGCATATAGGCAAGCTTCATGTCAAAGAGCAGAGCAGAATCTGACCACATATCCTGCCTGACCAACCATACGAAAAGCACCACCTCACTGACACTGCGGCAGTCCTGGAGGCATGTGCTATGGATAGAAACGTCTCTACCCAGACCCCTCTGCACTTCACACAGTGCAATGACCACAGAATACCTCGCTGGTTTTAGTTAACAAAAACGTGGGCAGAAGAGCCATTAGGATAGCCCGAGAGAAGTTAAGTATCTTGGCAAAAGCCAAATGATGAATAGGTGACAGAACTCAAATTCCAATCCTGACCTTTGGGCTACAAACTTTCATTTTATGTAAGTCAATTAAACCCTCAATACTAATAATATATTATTAATTATTGTAATTGTTATTCTCATTCCACCTCTTAGAACATTAAGATGTTAAAACTTCTTAAACCAGACAAGCTTAAGAAACTGTGTAAGAATGAATTGAAGGCTTATTTGTTGACCTGTGGCATAACTTGAAAACCAGGAAATGGAAGCAATAAGTGGATTAATTAGGTGCGTGACAATCTGAGATGTCAAATATTCCAACAAGAATATTTTATAAACGTTTTATTGCAGGAATGCTTTTATATGCAATACTTAACATAAAATTAACAAAGTTTCATTCACATTACAACTCTAACTAAAAACTCTATTTAACTAAAAAAGAATGCTATAGTAGTTGATTTCCATTATATTATGCCAATTCTGTGCAATACAATGAGAGCTGCATCATAGTTGTCCTTTTCTTCCACTGTCTTTCTGACCCCAATGTCGGGGAGGAGCTACTCGGACCAACACGAAACGGATGCTCCCCAGATTAACTGCACAGAGATTCCCAATGGTTATAAATACATTTTGACTCAGCCGTCCAACCAGTTTAGCTAGGGGTAACTGCAGGTGTTTGTTTCAGAGTTGAGAAAAGGTTTTGGTGGAGCTTAATATAAGTCACCTTTAAGGATGCACATTCTGAGTACACATTTAGTATCTGCAGATGCTAGAAATACACACTAGGCAGAGTATCTTCTCAAGTCCAGTACAGTTAAAAAGGAAGTAACGTAATTCTCAAAGTCCACAGGAATCCTGCCTGAAGAGTTTGAACTACTGCCAATAATTCACTTCTATTGTGTTAGGGCAATTCCGAGCCCCTCGGGGTGTGACAAAACTGGATTCGCTGGTTTTCAATATAGCAACAGCATCTTCCACTGCATTCTTCATCTGTGCTAACCCTCTATTATGGGTGTGAGCCTGTGACAGATGACAGAACTCCTAAGTAAGCTGGAAACATTGTTTAACATGCTCTGAAGAACACAACATCTTTAGTCCCTTTGATATAGCTCTAAACTATGTAAGTAATGACCCTTGTGTAAAATCCCTGGTGGGACAAACACACAACTCTGAGAAACTACAAAAGCCCATCCTTGGACTCCAGACTCTTGTTGAAAATGCTCTCGTAGTGACTGGTCTAAACATCAGCTCTGATCACAAACAGGCTCATTCATGGTCTGCTAGGTTTTCTTCACCTTACTCTTGTAATGTCGTTTTAAGAAAATCTCCTATCTTCTTTGAGGTCTTTAGTAATACATACGTGCCAATAAATTATTCAATAAATTGCTTTGCTATGAGTTCATCAGCATTTTCATCTTGGGTAATTTTAAGGAGTTTTTCTTCTCTCCTTTAGAAATTCCTACATAGACCATAACGTGAGCTATGCAGATACATCTAAATAAAAATTTGTTACTCCGTATTTCCAATCTTCTGGAGTACTGAATACATTACTGAATACATAAGTTTTATAAAGCCTGGAACCTAGATCTGGTCACACAAAGGTGTTTGGCAGTCCAGAGACCAAACTCAGCCTGCTGTCTCACCAGGCAATACAATGTGGGCCACCAGATTGTCCAACCCAGAAGGTGTCATATCTCTAAAAGCTTCTCTTGGTGGCTGGCCTTTAAACAGTTTTTTTGGTAGCAGGATGCTGCAGATCAAACCCAGGGCCTTGGGCTTGCTAGGTAAGCGCTCTGTCACTGAGCTAAATACCCAACCTGGCCTTTAAATTTTCACAGCATTAAGCTTTCTCCATGTTCAAGTGATTTGGCACAACTTCAGTTCACTCCAGAAACCTTCTACTGTGGCCTTTGCGATCGTGTCATTGGTCCTACAATTAGCTAGGTGGACTTCCCGACTACCAGACTCATTGCTGAAGGGTCAAACTTTCCAAGTTCAGTGCTCAGTGCCTGACGCATTCCCAACACCCTCAGTGGCTGCCCTTGTTTTCAGCACACCCTGAACACATGCCGGGTGTTCCCGCTGTTGAGTTCTTATAAACCACAGCAAGCAGTTATCACAGAGCCAGTAGTGAGGACAATCAGAAGACCAGCCTTGAGAAGTTAAGGTTTCTGAGGTAAGTCAGAGGACATCTTATTTTCCATCAAAGACACAAAGATGCCATCAAGGACTTTTGCTGTATTCTTGACTCCATTTCTATCTCTATTTTCTTTATTCATGTTCCTGCTACTTGGGACAGGAAGACCTCACGCTCCTGGCTGGCTTGGAGGCTGCACCCCAACCTGTGGCTGCTGTCTCCAGCACGGAGGGATTCTGAGGAGGTACAGCACCAAGAATAGGTTTTTCTCTAACTATGGAAGCCTGTTTTATGTCTTCCTTTGAGTCTGGCTTTGAAAACTGTTTGAATTGCCTGGTTGAACAGAGACAATTTGCCTTTATTTCACAGATGGCTTTTACAAAATGAACAGTTTCCAACAACATAGACTTTCCGATGACAGAGAGTTTTTCCAGGAATTTCTGCATAAGCATCAAGTTCCCAGGTTCATATATCTGACTCTTCACAAATCTCTGCCAAGGAAAGTCTTAGTGATTTCCCCTTTCACCTAGTAACAACCCACGCAGTCTGAATTCATGCTGAGTATACACCTGGGAGGAGGTGAAGACAGTGATGTCGCACACATCACAGAGTTCTTGTACGCCTTGACAGCCTACTTCAGAGCAGCCCTCTAAGACACGCTCTCACTGTGTGGCTTAGCGGTTGACACAGCTTCCTTTTCAGAAATCAACATTTGACAAAGTGGTCTCACAGGATGTACTTTGCTCTATCTAATCAGTCCCCACTGTGTTTTTACTTAAAGGCAACCACAAGCCAATTGCTTCATTGTTTTCACATGTATTTTCACAAGAAGGCACAGTAAAAATGATCAGGTTCCTACAACCTAATAAACAAGAAGCTAAATTTTCTGGGGTCCCTGTGAGGAGACAGGATTATACGGTTACTGTTATGGTTTGTATCTAGATGTCCCCCCAAAGCCTCATGTGCTCATAGGTGGGAAGTTTCAAAGGTGGAAGGATTTGGGTATGTTAATGTGGATCAAGGGTGTGATGCTGGGATTAAGGGGGTGGGTAACGGAAGCCCCACCTGGAGTTTGACTGGCACCAGTCAATAGGCTCACCGCCTGGATGGAATGTAAAGGAAAAGAGGGAAGGCAGACCTGCTACTGCTGCTTGTTTGCTGCTGCCTCCTGCCTGCTCTGTGATGCGCCTCTGCCATCCTGCCCTGCCTTGGAACCAACCAACTACAGACCGAAACCTCTACCAACCGGGAGCTTAAGTAAACCTTTGCTCCTTTAACTTTGGGTGTTGGGTATTTAGTCTCAGCAAGAAGAAAAGTAACTAAGACAGCTACCCTTTCTCTTGTATGGCTCACATCCCAGTGACTAGTATGACTAACCTGACATATTAGGCTCATTGGATAAAAATGCCTGGAGAAGCAAGAAATAGAAAACCTGACTAGAAATCTAGAGATAGGTAATTGTCAATGTTGCCCAACCACTAAAACATACTGACTAGAACCCAGATTTTCTATCTGCTTCATCATCCTTAGATGTCATATTTTCATCTCTGTACCTTTCACTTTAAGGTCTTATGATGGACACTGAATTTTCAATAAAGGCCAAATTGGAGAAGCCATTTCCAGTCTCTACTATGCCTTTTCCAAGGAAGCAAAAGCACTCCCAGAAATCCTGAATAGACTATTTTCATACAGTTCAATGGTAAAGACTGGCCACCCTTAGCTTCAAAAGAATCTAAAAATCAAGTGTCTGGAAGAGAACAGGATTTGTTTAGTGTGATTATTATTCATCATCTGGAGCTGGGCAGGTCACTATTCCATAACAAAGAGCCCCAATTCAGTAGTTTACAAAAAAAAAAAAAAAGCATTTGCTCTTTGCTCTTCACTTATTGGCATGTAAGTCATCTATGATTCTGCTGGATTTGGTCAGGATTGACTGGGCATGGATCCAAACCGTGTATGTTTTTATGTCTGCCCCAGTATTTATGCTGGCACTACTGGCCACCCATAGCATGCTCTTCTCATGACAAGTGGGAGATGTGCAGGAAGCCAGATAGCCAGGTACAAATCACATGAATATACTTACAGTCTCTGTTCATTTCATATTCAGTAACATTCTATTTGCCAAACAAAGAATCTGGCCAAGTTCAACACAAGTGGGCAAGCACATGTATTCTCCTCCAGTGGAAAGTGCTACAAAGTCACATGCCAAAAGATGCAGATGTGTAACTCACTATGGGGAAGGAATGAAGGATTAGGAACAAAAATCCGATGTATCACCTCATTCCAACAGACTGGGGATCTGACTGCAAGAAAGAAATTGGTGTTGATTAGCCATCCAAAAGTATCTTTCACATTAGAGTAGTTGAAATAAGACTTAGAAATTTATTTTAGTTGGCAATTTAGTTGGCAAATCCAATTTAGGTGGAAGAAGGAAAAGAAGAAAGTGATAAAACGGTAAAGTTGTATAAGTTTCTTTCCTGGGCTGAGGTCTCCTGTCATAGCAGTGATACTGATTTCAGAAAAGACAAAGCTGTGTGTATCCACCCCAGAAGCTAGAACTTCTGAATCCTACTACCTTCAACTGTATGTGTTCCATGTTGAGTCCAAAGTATTTTTTGAGCATGAAGAATATGAGCCTCAAAGGCAATTTTTTTTTATAAATTCCATAAGTTTAAGGAATTCCACAAAATTTTTTACATATTACTTAAAATCAGGCATTCACGCTGTTTTTAATTCTCTCAACATACTTTTTTAAAAAGTAATTTATGAGCTAGTGGTGTGGCTCAGTGGTAAGTAAAGTGCATGCTTAGCATGCACAAGGCCCTGGGTTCCATCCCCAGCACCACACACACACACACACACACACACACACACACACACATCAACTAATTTATTTTGAGTCAATCCCCTTAGTATTCACCCACCTAAGAGGTAAACTGAAAGGAAGTTTCAAATGCAAATTCATCAAAAATGAAATATGATTTAAATGTGTCAAGGCACATTTGTTATAGTGTCAGCCAGTCATCAAAATGGCCCCTGTTATTTTTGGGCCTGGAGTGAGGCAACACATCCTGGTGAGAGCATGTGGAATAAAACAACTCAGTTCATAATCAGGGAGAAAAAGAGAACCAGGAAGGCCCAGGGTCCTGTCATCCCTTCGAGGGCACAGCTCCAGTGACCTAGAGACCTCCTCCCAGGCCACACCTCTCAAAGCTTCCACTTCCTCCAATAGCACCACCCGGGGACCAAGACTTTAGCACATGGCCTGTGGGGATATTTAAGACAAACAGTAGAACACAAAGGAAGGCTGTTGGATGGATGCCAAGTACCAGTTCACCATACCACCTCCATGAGCTGCTATGAACAAATTTATACAATGGATTTGAAAATAATAGAGAAACAAAGGGAAAAAAATGCTTAAAACCAAAACACTAATAACCATAAATGGCTCAAGAAGAAGTTGTAAAATCTGAGCTGGGAGTTGTGGTGCATGCTTTAGTCCCAGTACTAGGGAAGCTGAAGCAGAAAGATCAAAAGTTTGAGGCAATGGTGAGTTCAAAGCTAGCCTGGATTATATAGGAAGCCCTGTCTCAAAAAACAAAGAAAAAAAAATTAAAAAAAAAAAACAAAGACAGACAAAAAAAGAAGTTGTAAAATCTAAAAAATGCCATATCTATTAAATAAATGTCACCAAAAATCCAAATTCCCCCTTAAAAATTGGTAATGGGGCAGCAACCTTATAGGCAAGTTTTACCTAACTTCAAAAAAAGTTAATCCCTGTCATAGAACACATTTTAAAAAAATAAAACACATACAAACAAATATAAAGCTACTCAACTCATTTCACACAGCTAATTTGAAAAAACCTAGATAAGGGCTGTAAAGGAAAAAATTGTATGTTATCTCACTGACAAATATGGATGAAAAACACATTAACAAAGCGTTAGGAAATTGTATTCCTTAGTGTACAAAACTAAAACTATCACAATCAACTGTGGATCTAGGAATTCCAGGATTTTCAAATATCGGAAGATCAGAAGGTTACTGGCGTACAAGTAATATTAATCCATAGTAAAAAGGAGATTCCTAGAAACAACAGATTAGATAAAAAGAAAGTGATTCCCAAGAAAGTGACCTCCAACATTTAAAATCTTAGAAAGAAGACTCATAAGCAGCCAAAGAAATGGGGGTCAAGGTGGGAAATATGGATGGGTGATATTATGGTGGTCAAAAGAAGAAAGAATTCTAAGGGACTAAGCACTCAGAGGTCAAATAAGATGAGGACTGAGAAGTGATTATTACTACTGCACAGTGGCGGTCACTGCCTGTGTTAGTAAGCCGTCCCACTGCTGGACACAATTATCCAACACCCGCACCACAAGAAGAGGTTTAGTCTGGTTCATGTTTCCAGGGGACTAGGTCTGCTGGCTCTAAGGCAGAAACATCACAGCAGAAAGGCACGGTGGAACAAAGCTGCTTTGTTCATAGCTACTGGGAAGCAGAGAAGAGCAGTGCCAGAGAGGAAGGTGAGGGACCAGACATAGACCCCAAGGCCGTGTCTCCACGACCTGCTTAGACACACCTAGCAGTGCACTCCACCAATCCCCTCAGCAGATCCCAAAGTCAATCACGTTGACACTCTACCTAACTGCCACGCTGCTTCTATGATAAGTATAATCAGCGGAGTGATGAGAAAGATGTCCAGCTGGAGTGGGTGAAAGCAAAATAAAAAGTGAGAAACTAGAGCCGAAAGACGATAGCAAATTCATTTCAGAAGTTAAGCTCTGAAATGAATAAATGGTAAATAAATTTACCACTCTGATAAATGGAGTGGTAGCTCGATTCTTCCAAGAGGAGTGAGATAAAAGATAAGTTTCACATTTGTTGTTAATTTTTTTCAAGATGATAGGTACAGAGGATATTTTATACTGAAGGAAATAATCAGTGGGTAAATCTGGATGATGCAGGAAAGAGCAGAGATAGTTAGGGGAGTATAGCTTCTTCCTCAGTCATCAGCATCTTATCACACTCCAACTTGGGTAAACTACTGTCTGCCAAGCTCCTGGGTTCTAGCAACTGAGCACAGTTGAAAAAAATACAGAGGTGATCTTGCTTAAAGTCCATTACTTCAAATCTTAAAAGGGCGTAGCAAAAAGCCTACCACACTTCCTGCGTCTGCCCTCTCTTCTGGTCCAGACCCTACTTCATTTTAACAGTTAGGAAATGGGCTGAAGGGTAACTATGCACACTAGCCCAGAAAATTTCAAGCTTAAAAAAATAATGAACATAAAATAAAATTGAAAATTGCAAAAAAACTACGCATAATAAAGGTTTGACTGTAATTAATGGAAGAACTCAATCTTCGTGAAAAAATTTAGATTTACAAAATTTGACATGGGAAAATTAGGTTTGGTAGTAATAGTGCACTCAGATAAAGGCCAAATAGCAGGCGCTGTCAGCAATAAAAATCATTGTAAAGTTTACACAGAAACTATGCCCAAAGAAAACAGTTTTGTGGAATACAAATGAAAGTTAAAAGTAATATTTTAACTATGAATATCAATCAAGGCTGTAAATAATCATTCAATTTCTGATATTTAGAAACAAGGTCAAAATCATCTCATACATACATTTTAGGAAAACATTGTCCCATCAAGAGGGCAAAATTTGACCTCTACTAATTTGGTGCATCTCTTTCCAGACTCCCCATGAGTATTTAAACCAAACAGGAGGTCCAGTGCCCACTGTTCTCAGGGTGTTTTACTAAAACCTTATTTTCTTAGTGAGAACAAAATATCTAAAAGCCAGTTTTAAGAATTAAAACTGCCAGGGAATGTTAGATAAGTGGAGTGGAGGAGTTTTGGGTGTGGTGTTATAATTCACTTCCTTAATATGAATAACGGTTTCCTTTGATTTCAAGAGAGAACAACACTTTTGAAGTCTATAAATTATATAAACAAATGATAAGAAAACATACTGCATGAAGAAAACCTGCAGTTAACAAAGTCCAGTGCTTTTCTGTGAAATCCTAAGCCTCAGCCCCCAGCTATGCCGCTATGCAGGAAAGAGGCTGCTACAGTTCAGTCTCGATAGGTTGGTGCCTGTAGCCAGGATTTGGGAATAAAATTGCCTAGAATAAATTTTGAACTAGTAAAGGAGTATGGATTATTTGTTTATTGCAACCCTACTTCCTTAAGCAGATTTTCTCCTAGAAAAGTAAGAGGAAATTATTATGGCTGCATACATTGAATAATATCTTCTAAAAGAAAATTTAGATTATGCACCTGAACCTTAGAGGTCATCTAGGACTCTAATTTTCTGTCCATGGGGAATCATCCACATGGCCTGTTGCATTTTGGTGAATTGTTCAAATCACTGATTAATGGAAATCAATCAGTTGATAGACGAGGAAAATAAGCCCAAGGATGGGAAAAACAAAAAATTTTTTTTTCCAAGTCTGAACCCAAGCTTTGGATGTTTCTGCATTGGAAATTGATCCTTCTCGTATCAATCTTCCAGCCTTTTCAAATTACTACTCAGTCAACTACTTTCAAAAGATACTCTTCATTATTCTCCCCTTAAAGTGTACTTGGAATCACTATAAACTGGTCAACTTTGACAACCAATAAACATGTTTCCTCACGCCAACTCCTCAAATAAATTTGTCCTTGCGTGCAATATAAATCCTGCTTTTTCATGTACTGGGTTTTATTTTATCTTCCTTGCGTCCCTGTTTAGTTTCTGATTCAGCTGCTTGTTTCGGAGAAGATATATTCCTGTGTTCAATTAAAAAATGGTGGTTGGGCTTCCAAAGCAGGCCACCAAAAACTATTTAACATAATTTACCTGAAGCATGATAATTCTTGTCTGTTATAACTGGACACCATTTAAATAGTCATTGAGCAGGCATGCATTGAAAAATTCTGTTGTGAGACATCAATGATCAAAATTGCTCTTAACTTCAGTAGGAAACATGACCACCAGCCGTAGAGTAAAAAGGGTGGAGGGTGTCTGTGTCAGCATCCAGGATATCCGAAGCACTCCAGGTCCTTGGGATGTTCTTGGATAAAAAGGAGCTGTAACTCTAGGTTTTGTGTTCAGCAGATATTCATTATTCTGACAAATAATGTACAGAGAAGCTCAAGCAATTACAGAATAGAATTTTGGCAACATTAAAGTGGGATCAGTTGGTTTTGAAAGTGTTGAGTTTAATATTTAAATAAACTGAGCCGAAGTCATCCTGTAATCCCAGTACTCCAGGAGATCAAGGCAAGAGGATCACAAATTCAAGCCTGGCCTGAGCAACTTAGTGACTGAACAAGACCTTGTTTCAAAATAAAAAGTAAAAAGGAGCTGAGGAAGGAACTCAGTGGAAAGGACCTGGGTTCAATCCCTGGTAATGCAAAATAAAATAAAAAAATTAAAAAGCCACCCTACAAAGCACAGTCACCTCAGGAGATTCCTTTTACTGAAGGTAGCAGCAGATATGCAGAGAGCATTAAGGCAACAAAAAGAAGAAACTTCAGTCTTGCCACAGTGTTCTCAAGGTAGAAGCAGAACAATACAAGAGAGATTGAAGGTGGAGAAGAGAGCAAAGGTTACTTGGCTGCTATTGTGAGGAGGTGGTCAGGTCAGACGGCCTGGTCAGATGCGGCTCATTCTGCTTCATTTGTAAATGATTGTATGAGGTTTTCCCAAAAGCAACCTTATGCACCTGCTGTTTTACCACTTTACATCACCCCATACACAAGAAATGCCTGGACAAGATTAAAGAATCCAGGTGCAAATTAATTCCTAAGCCCAGCCAGGGTCTCTCAAAGTGTTTGTAAGATCTCCAGCAATGAGTGACTGGATCTGTAAAAATCCAACTTCATGAATAGGAAAACAAATCCCATTGTCACTGAGTCAATATCCCATTCGTAAGGAAAAGACAATAGTATTTATTGTGCAGACAGTGTTCATTAACTACTTAATTTTTATTCACTGCTTTCAACCCAGTGTCTAATGAATGGGCGTATCACAGCCAAAGACAGATGTTCTCAACCAGACAAATTCAAGACAGCTTTGCCATGTGGATGGAATATGGAGACTGATAGGAAGTAGGAAAGACGGACTATAGAGTAAATAGCAAAAGTTTCCTGTGGCTGGTTTACATAAGATTAAATCCAATTGCCCATTCTTCTGATTCACCAAAAAGTTTCTCAATCCAAGAAGCAAAGTCCACACTTGGCATTGAAGAGAATTCAAAGGCTCTTTCTGATTACTTACCTACCAGAATATCCACCATTCCCATAGAACATTAGCACAGACCATGTGAGTGGGTTAATTCAACAACTGAAGTCATCTAAGACACAAAATGTCCCTACAAAATGAGGAAACCTTGTCAAGACTGGGGAATGACTATGGGAAATGAGTGCTACAGAAAGGGAAAGAATCTTGACATTATTGAATTAAAGGTATTTTTTAAGTTGAATTCAGGACATACTGTACCGTGAACATAGCTTATAAATATGCATTTGTAGAAGTATCAAGTCTGCTAAAAAATATTAAAAGATGTAAGAGAACCTAAGATCTTTAAAGGTTTTTTCCCCTGTACAGAAGCATTTAAGAATGGCTGAGTTTGGACCACACAGGCTTACACTGAGATAAAAAGCATTATGTACTTAATTTTTCCTTCACACTTCTGTATATCTTTCTACCAGGGAAGATATCAGATTATCATCAAACAGAATCAACTACATTCTTCTTACCTAGTATCCTGTGCAAAGTCACATGCTATCCCCATGTAATAGGAAACTTCCAACCCAATCAGTGATCCCTCTCATGGTAATAATTCATTTCTGGAAATCTAAAAGTAGGTCTAAAATGCACTCTGTGTCAATCGTAGAGTTAAGGAAAAAAACTGTCCAACTGCATCTGACCCAGTTTGTCTCTTGTTTGATCATTTTTCATTTAAGAGAAAAATTACAAAAACAGCAAAGCATTTGTTTGAACAAGTTTGACTCTTTAGTAATTTGACAGTCATCAAAAGAGATCTAAGCTGATATTTTGACTAGTGGGCACACACACCACAGGTTATACTTTGTGGTTTTTAAAAATAATGACTCATCAGAATGAAAACTTTCTTTAGTTTCTCTCATTTAAAAAATAAAATCAATTTTTAGAAGTTCCATTAAAGAACATGATTTCTCTTAGGCACTAGGTGTAGGCTAAGGCAATTGTAGGAAGAGGTAATTTAGAAGGAACTCACACAAATTAGAAACTAATGATTTTTCTAGAAGATTCTGAATTAAAATCATCACACTTATTTTCTTATGGTTTTTCCCAACTGCAGCTATTCACAAAACATTTTCTAAAACTTTAGACTATTAACTTTTTTTTAGTACTACAATACTTCATCGCACATGGAGGATAAAGAAGAACTTTCATCACAATAGTTTCAACACATTTAAACTTTCATATGAGGCAATGCCAGTCATTCTATCTATGCAGATTGCTGACCAACATCTGAGGAAATCGTTCTCCAGCAAGAGTCTGACGGGTA
Source organism: Hystrix cristata (assembly GCA_004026905.1). Classification (NCBI taxonomy): domain Eukaryota; kingdom Metazoa; phylum Chordata; class Mammalia; order Rodentia; family Hystricidae; genus Hystrix; species Hystrix cristata. The sequence continues at coordinate 73,776 of PVJO010000401.1, read as the reverse complement.
GGATTTTAACAGTCAGTTAAATCAGGAGATGATTGGTTTTTTCCATCCTACCAAATCAAACTCATGGAAGTTGTAACAGTAAATTATCCTGACTATAAATGTTATAAATCTCATTGGTTCTATTTCAGTAAAAATGAATTAATTCATATTTTACATTTTATGGGGTTTTCAAGACATCTGAGTGGGATTACATTACCCAATGTGGATATTTAATAAGTGTATTTTTGTTTTAAAATTCATACACAAAATACAGTTTTTTTTTGTTTTCTCCCTCCATCCATATTTAAGAATGGATTTAAAATGTTTGAAGATATTTTCAAAAAAGAAATACGTAACTTCCAATAACTAATCATCCTTTAAACACTTCAGCTTTTCAAGTCAGTTTAGTTGCACACCATCGTGAGCTATTCGGCAAGCAGTTTCTATGTTCAGAGGCCTGCAGCCTGCCAAAGTGAGATGCCTGGTAAATGAAAGCTCTTTGACGTGCTTTTCCAACAATAACTGGAATATAAACTTGAAAATAACTGGCCACACAGTTTTAGCTCCTACGCTCCCTCTAAGCTACAACACAGGAGCTTTCAGAGTGGAACTTTCCTGAAGATGGAGCGTCTTTACGTGAGTGTGCTACACTTCAAATTGTGCCATGTTTTTTCCAGTGAGCTGGGGGAGAGGCAGAGTCTTGTTCATCTGGCCCAAAAAGAAAGTTTTTTCAAATTAGTGCTGAAGTGTTTTCAAGTCAGCGCTGCAAAACTGTCTACACTCACCAAGTGTATCACACGAGCTCCTCTGACACTTTTCTCTCTCCCCTGAGACCTGCAGAGAATGTCAATCACATTAATGTCACCGGACTAAAATCCAAGTTTACATGTGATCTTTAAACAACTTCAATAACTATTCATTTAGCTAAGAATGAGACTTTAACTGCCAACATAAAATTTGCCCTACAGGGAAGAAACACTTGATAAAAATCTAAATAGGTACAACTCAAAGACATTCATTTTCCACATTTCAACTATTTTTCTTGGTTTCTCAGCAGTAATTGATCTACCATTCAGTACTGACAAATCTTGGATTATAATATGGATAATTAAACAAAAGTTTTTCCACAACTAAACAGCCAGCAATAAAGGACCAACTTGTAACTGTCAATCTGAATTATTGATGTGTATTTTTATACAGAAAACCATAAATATTTATTTACTTCAGGATGCCTAAACACATGTTATAAAAGCTTTTAAATCCAATAATTGGTTTATATTCCAGATTATTATCTGAAATAACAGAAATAAGACTTGATAAGTCATAGAAATATTAGATATTAACATCTTTCTCATGATTTGAGGGTTTAAATTTTTTTTCTAAAAACTCGGTTAACTATTCCCCCGAATATAATCAATTTTAAAAAAGAAAGACAATGGCCATTTTACAAAGATAACTACATAAGTCAAATGTCTCTCCTCTACTATAAGAAAGATGGATACAAAAGGAGGCATTCCTCAAATTAGGATAGATAGATAGATAGACAGATAGAGATAGATAGATACAGATAGATAGATATTTCATAAAAGCTCTATCATTCTTGGAGTATTATGAATCATAAAGCCCAAATTCAACTTGGCCAAGTGAAGAGAACCCATCAGCAATTATCTGGCCATAGGAAGACAGAACTTGGTGTTGCTAGGCCCTTACTAGTTAAGAGACCTGGGGGTCTCGGGGCTTAAACTTCACCCCACTAAGCCTCATTACCTACCCCTGTCATTTAGGACAAAATGGATTGTGTCAAAGGGTATCCGGAGACCCAAATAACATAATGTTAAATGTATACACTTTATAAAATGTTACTTAAAAACATTTAAATAATAAAATCTGAGACACCTTTCTGGCTGAGCAGAGCTTTCAGGAATTATTTAAATAAAGGAAGAATACTAGAAATTGAACTTGGCATGATTAATTATGAGACCATGAAAATTTAGGCTCCCTTCCAAGGCTGGTGTACCTATTCCAGCATCCCCATGTCCCCTGGCTGTGGAAAACTTGTTCTACAGAGATCTGGGGACTGACAGGAAAACATTCCAGGTTTTGAACTATCAGGACTAGTTGGTTGCTTCATCCTGTGTACTCAGCTGTGGAGATGCAGAGAGGACACATAGCCATGGTGTAGTCTTTTCTGGGACTAGGGTCAAGTACCAAAGACACCTGTTAATCAAATAACCACCTAGATACATAAAAACACTGAAAGCACTTTACAGAAGAGGTCGGAGGCAATGAAGCATGTGAGAAATGTACTTAATCTATTTTTGGCTTATTAGAAAGATAAACTGAGGGACTAACAATGGCATAAAAACATAAAGAAGGATTAGGCAACAACTAGGTATGGGGGGGGCGGATATTCCAGACAGAGCAAACTCGTTAGCAAAGACCTTAACACAACAAGACTCGAATATCGGTGTGTTGATGGAGCCCAAGCTTGGCAGTAGTAGGTGAGGCAAACAGTATTTATTGAAGAGCAACAAGTCTTCATTTTAGGACTTACAAAGGAAGAAGGGCAAGGTGATTTAGATTAAATACCACTGTGGAGAAGGATTTAAGGAAATAGGGAAGAAGAGATCAAGAGTGAACAGCAGTAAGCTTGATTAATATGGAAGCTCAGTACCATGGGGAATTTGATAGCTTCAAAAGAGGGATGAGTGACATCCCATGTCTACAGATGTAGACTACAAAGAAAGGTTTAGGAATTAGTTTTAAGGGCCTTCAATTACCAAAGTCTCAGTAAAGGAAGACATGTCTGAAAAGAAGGAGTAGAAAAATAAAATAAAGGGACAAAATAAAGATATGGAGCCACAGAGAAAAACACCACTGAGTAGTGGAATAAGATGAAGTCTGGAAAAAATGCTCATTTGCTTTAGTGACATAGAGGTAATTAACAAGAACTATGTTTGAAGAGAGATGGAGGCAAAGACTGAGAGGGAATGAGGAAATGGAACCGACTTGTTTAAGAAACTTGATTGTGAAAACTAAAAGTAAAGGATCATGGTAGTTCAAAAAGAAGATCGGTAGGGGAATAATTGGTACGTTTTATTCATCCTTCAAGTAATAAAAGTCACTCCTTCAGTGTATTGGTCTAAATTTTCTTTGTCCCTTTAGTTTGGGGTAGCATTGGTCCTGTGCATGCTGTACACTTGGAGAATGCTGAAGGGGGACGTTGGAGATTGGACTAACACGTAGAATCCAACAGTGGAAAAGAATGAGTTATTTATTCACTTACTCCTCACTACCAACCAGCCCACACTAGGCTTTGTGGTTTCTAAAAACTGCGCTCATGGTATGATTCTGGAAGGGAGAAAAATGATGCACTATTTCTCGACAGAGATCTGGGGCTTCTCACATTCGAAGACATCTTTTCTTGAACAACTATGCAAAGCCATGTCCTGTTCCCTCTTCACATCCCTTGTGAGTTCACCTTACCCATCTCTGTCATCACTGGCTGGGATATAGCCCTCCCTCTATCACGTTCTGGTCAGTTAGAGGCTGTTGGGGACACTACTTCCTCCTCTCACTGCAGGGTGACTTTTGCCTCGCCTTCCAGCCACGGGTGTTGCCCTGGTTCGGGTGAGGCTGAGGAGATGAGATTCCAGCCACTCTCTTCACTCCGTCATTCTCTACTGCCACTCACAGGTAATAAACAAAACCCTAGGTGTTGGCAATTGGGATTTGTCTTGCACATCCCACCAAGCCCCGTTTCCCCACAAAACACTGATTTTTATAAACCCTGCTGCCTCTTTCTGGAAGTTTTCTTCTAGCTGAACCTACCTGTTGATGATAAGCATACTATACTCTGCAATTCAGACAGAGCAAACAATTGACGTTTACTCCTCAGAACTGATGCAGTTTATTGGCTAGTTAACAGAATCGAATAAAGTCCTCAAGGATTCCAAATACTTTATGAAATTATATCAAAACAATACATTTTAAAGAATGTTCCAGAAGACATCTCCCTGATTGCTGAGTCCTCAAGTGAATCTAGAGAATAAATGTAAGGATTTTATCTGTGAGAAATGTGTCAGCTTTTCTTATTTAAGTGAAACATGTCAGATGACTTGCACATGTTATTGATACATTTTTCTAATTTGAAAAAAAATCCACAACCGAAGTTAGAAAGTTGTACATTTAAAAATAAAAAGCAGGACAGAAGACACAAACAGACACTTCACTGAAGAGGAAATACAGTTGGAAAATAAGCACATGAAAAAATATTAAACATCATCAGCTATCAGAGAAATGCAAACTAAAATAATAAAATAATACCATCTATCAGAATGTCTAAAATAAAATTAGTTACAACACTAATCGCTAGTGAGGATGTGCAAAAGTTAGAACACGTATACATTGCTGATGGGAAGCAGAACACAACTTTTTTGCTGGAAAATAGCTTGGTGGTTTCTTACACAACAAATCATGCAATTACAATTTGACTCAGCAATTTCACTTTGGCACATTTATCCCAGAGAAATTAAAACTTATATTCATGCCAAAATCTGTACATGTTTGTAGCAACTTTATTGGTAGTAGCCAAAAACTTGAAACAGCCCAGATAGACTTCAATAAATAAACAGTTAAATAAACTGTGGTACATCCATACTATGGAATATTACTCAGCCATAAAAATGATACTAACACTTACACTCCTGATGAATCTTCAGAGAACCATGTTGAATTTAAAAAGTCAATACCAAAAATTATATACCATATGATTACATTAATATAACAGTTTTGAAATGACAATACTTTATAAATAAAGGACAGTTTAATGGTTACTAGTGATTAGGGATAGCGATGAGATTTGTAGACTAGGAGAAAAGTAGATGTGGTTATAAATAGGCAAGAAAAAGGGGGCTTTTTCTAGTGGTGGAATTCCTCAGTGTTGACTATGATACATACAGGATATGTTCGCATAATAAAATTGCATAGAAGTAAGCACACGAATGAGTACAAGCAGAATTAGGAGTATCTAGACAGAATCAGGGGATTGTATTAAACCGTGTTGGTGATGATATTATACTTCGGTTCTGTAAAATGGTACCATTGAGGGAAAATAGGAAAATTAGAGAAGGAATCCCTCTGTATTATCTTTTAAACTACATGTAAATCTGTCTCATTAAGGGATTCCAAGTGAAAAAGAACACGCAGCAAATTTTCTTAGCAGTCTTCACCATTTTTTGCCTATGTACTCCCTGAGCAGGGCGGTGCCGAGGAATGCTCTGTAAGAACAACTGCCCTTAGGTTAAGACAGCTGTGTCAATAGGCCGCGCCACCACATGAGCTGGAAAATGATAGTTTAAGCAGTTTTTATTACTCAGATAGTCAATAAATGCTTTATATTCTCTTCAAATAATATGCCAGTAGCCACAATCATTAATTTTTCCTAAGCCTGACTTTTTGGCAGCCCATTTGTATGAAAATGCAAGGAGGAACTTCCCTCTGGACAGGGGTTGAAAAGGACACTTTGTTAACGCACCTGAGGGAACTCTGACTTGTCTCCCTGCACAAAGAGCAGCTAGGTGAGGAACTTCTACCACCCAGCAGCCCGGAACCCTGGGGCTTCAGGAGCAGGCTCAGTTATGAACTCTCCTCTCTGTTCCTCCTTCCTGGAGCGCCCCTGAGCACTTCCTGGAGCTCGTGGAGCACCCGAGTCGCCAGAGGGGCGCTCACCCCCCAGGTGACAACAGTTTACCCCCGCGGCAACCAGATCGCATAAAAAAATCCCATTTCGAACCTACGCTAACACAGACACCAACTCGATTTGACATTTCACCTTCTATTTTAGAAAGGGTTGTTATAAGAAACAGCCATATGTGCATTTTCGTAAACTGTCAACAGAGTATGTTGTAGTAAACCCCCTTTTAAATTTCAGTGAGTTGAGGAACATGTAATGACCTGTAGGATAGCAAAAATATAATTCCTTCGGTTTGATTATGAGAAATAGATAGTACAACACGATTTATTTTTGCCACTAACTATTAAGAAATTCAGATCTAATATTTGTTCTGTTAGCCTAGAAACAGGTATTTCTTCCTTCCCTCGATTATTTACATCATTATAATTTATCTTTAATTTTAAAAGTTGTGGCTACCTACATTTCATTTTTAGTCTAACAACTAAATAATAAGAAATAGTTGCACAGTATCACCTGAAACATTTTAATTCTTTTCCAGAAAAAAATAATATGCTTGAGAGATGGAGCAAAAACACATAAAGGATTACTTAATGAGTTTGTGTTTCCATTTACTTGAAAACTTAAGAGTTAGGGATGTTTAGTCCCCTTTTTTTTAACCGCCTTCAGTACTGGGGGTTGATCCAAGGGCCTTCTCATGGGGCCACATCATCGGTCTTCTTTTTATTTTTTTTGAAACAGATGTCTCACTAAGTAGCTAAACTGCCCAGCCTGGGTTAGAATTTGGAATCCTCCTGCCTCAGCCTCCCAGAGTGCTGAGATTATGAGCAGGCACCATCATACCCAATTTAGTTCCCTATTTCAATAATTTCACATATTTCTCTTGATATAAGATGATTTGATTACTTGTATCTGAGTTTAATCATGAAGCATAACTCATGTAGTAGAACTAAAAATAAAAAATAAGAAAACAATGTCAGAGAGCTCCCAAATAGTTCCTGAACTCCAGTAAAAGAAATAATGCCTGGGTAAATATATTTTCTGTATGAGCATGAACAAAATCCCACCAAGAACCCGTTTCCCAATTTCTTTCCATATCTGTTCCCATGCCTTATGTGACTTCTCCTGGAGTTTCAGAGGAAGCTGGATAGAGACCACTAAGCCACGTGCCCTCCGGCCTGGTCCTCTACCCCTCCGCCAGGGGCCATTTTCATGTTGGGGCTCTTAGCTGCAGTTTTCACTGGTCTTTCGTGGCAGTAGTTCCTAGTCTTAGCAGTCAACAGTTCCAGATCTTGATAACTTCTCTGGTTCACCATGGCTTTCCTGGATGAGGGGACAGTTCTAACCAATAGTGACCATCTCCTGATAGTGTCCCTCACTTTCGTACATGCCTACCATGACCCCATGTCTGAACTGAGGCCCACCTGCTTGTACAAGTTCAATCCAATAAAGGAGACTCCAAGCATCATTATCCTGCTTATTGCAAAAATTTCAGACTTAGACCCTTTTGCTCATGAGGTGTTTGCTCTCCTTTATTATTCTTGGATTTCTGCTGGATATTTGGACACATAATTGATTTCTTTTTGATCCTGACACCAACCACTCTTTCTTAGACAACACTACAGCCTAAGCTCTCTGGGGCCTCTGACTCCAATAGTTACACCCAGACTACATTGTGCAGTGCCCCATAGATCCGCCCTGCTCTCCCTCAGCCTCAGTCTAGGGCTCTACAGCATTTTAAAGGACCATCCTCAAAGCCTCTTCTGAATGTCAATCCCCACGTCTTTAGGGAGGCTGCCTTTAGTCAGGAAGGGAGTTCTCCACAGCTGCCACCCAGACTTTCTCCCCCTCGCTCCTGAGCCAGCACCTAAGCCCAGCCTGTCACACACGAACCATCAGAACAGCTGGAATGTCCTTCCAGTGTGGAGCCCTTGGCTTCCTGTATCCTACTCAGATATGAACCAACACCCAAATTATTTTTCATTTTCTCATTCCTGGAAGGCCCTCATCCTAACTGGATCGCAGGAACACCCCTAGCTATTTCCTAATTCCACTAGCTGGGAAAACTAACTGAACTCCAATGTTCAAACAGGTCACTATTTAAACTGATGATCTTCAGTGTTTCGGTTCTCACTCCGAAGCCCCTTTTCGGTTCCTCACGGACACCGATACATGGTGACAAACATTGTCTGACCCGACTTCTGCCCACTTCTCCATCCTCAGCCTTCGCCACTTTCCTTCTCAGTCTAGCTGCACCGAGGTTCTTTCTGTTCCTCAAATGCTCTCTCTGGCATCTAGGAGTTGGTACTTATTTTTGCTTTTGCCTGACCTCATTTAGCCCCCGCGTTTAGTCATCCTTAGGTCTCAGCTTTCTTAGCAGCTTTCCTCCTTCGCTCCGGCTTGGGTCGCATGGATTGTCTTCATGTTCACACTGTGGGGAGCTGGGGGGTAGCATGATTTATTGGTAATTTGGGGGAGGCTGTTGGGGATCAAACTCAGGGCCTTTCACTTGCTAGGCAAGCACTCCGCCACTGCACCGGATCCCTAACCCCCTACTGGAATTAAAATAACCTCTATTTTATATTTTCAAAATATTGTCTTGGTTGCATCTCCTTACTCGATGGTCTCCGCCAACAGACCGCAAGCTCTGTGAGCGCAGAGGCTGAGTCAACACAGTCAGTGGTCAAGACAAAGCTAGCAGACTAATGAATAACCAAGCCATCATTTTCTAATCAATCCCCTCAACGTAAGGTCTCATGGCCACCTAGATGGGCCACATCGTGGATGTATTTAGTGCTCTGTGAACAAGGAAAGTGCACTGAATGGCACCACCTGACCTTGTGTCCCTACATCAGTCTTCCAGCAGGGCTCCACTTATTCCAACAGTGAGAAGTAAAATGGGCTCGCCTTGGTTTTGGAGCATCCCCTGAGAGAAGGAAAAAGTCCCGGACAACAACTACAACACCCTGCTCACAAACTAAACCTGCAGGCTTCAACTGAAAAAGCATCCATTCTCTACCTTCGGGTATGCAAACGCTGATTTTGACAGTTTGTAGTCCAAAACACAGAAACCACAAAACTGGCAGAGAATGTTATCTGAAAGGCAGTGTCTAACCAAACACCGAATTATCTCTTTCCCAGGAAACGTCTTCTCGGTCAGACACACTTCACATGATCCCTCATAAGCTTGTAATTGAGACAATTTTCATAAACAATCTCTTTTTCTTCTGAAAGCAAATTTAAAAGCAATGTTTTTGGAGAAACAGCACTGATGTGAAGACCTGAATTGTTTTTCTCTGGCCAAAGACATCATTTTTGCTGAATCACCAACAGTGCTGTGCTCTGCTTTCTTCCCAGTAGAAATGTGTTTATGTGTCTTACCAAAATAGAAACAGTTGCTGTAATCAGTTCCCGCGGAAAGGAAGGAAACGCTGGCTCTTCCTTCACAAGAGGATGTCGGTTCATGGGAACAAGTACCAGCAGCAAGTCCTGACCAGACGCAAGGAGAACCGATTCTTCCCATTCGATTTTTGTAACAGACCAGCTTTCCTCTGTCACAGAGAGTTCAGTCACTATTAAAAAATTAGACACAGTTTTTCTACAGTTCTTGTCCTGAGTTCCTCAGTTCATTGCATCTAACTAATAAGATTCAGTTAATCAAACCTTTTGAGATCTACCATTTCATCTTTAAGCCTTCTAATAAGGAAAGAATAATATTTTATCAATACAGTAACTTGGACATCCAGTTTTTTTTATTACTAATGCAGGCGACTGCCTAAAAATATATTATTTGTTAATGTTGACTTGTTTATTGGTAAAAATAGAATAAAGGACACAGATCAAAGCTTTGCAAGATACATGTGATCTCTAGAAGGGTCATGAGGGAAGGAAATTCTGCTCCCAGAGTCAAGATACACTGTCCTCCCCGTATGTGCACATGCTGATCAATGTGGAAACTTACCAAATTCCACAGAGATTTTTATACAGGATTCAACATATAGGAAAACTTGCTTAAAGTATTTTAATCTTATTCAACATCTTCAGATCATCAAACACTGTCTCGAGATAAAAGATCAAGACATCCAAACCACAGATGCTAAAATTCTCAAACCAGTTCTAAGATCCTGGAACATGTCTAACATATAACCCAGCAGAGAAATGAGGGTGGGGGGTAGAGACGTTTGGTGAAGTAGCAACACCAGACCTACAGGAACAAGATTTAGAATGGAGAATTGTTCATGGTGAGGAGGAAGAAAATATGACAGATTCTAACCTTGAGCTGATCCCCAGACTGTCTTAGGATACTGACCCACCGACATGTCTGGGTGAGGGGCAGGACTCCTCATTAGCATCCCCGAGCTGTTGGAGCAGCTTGGTCAAGGGGGGCAGTCCCAGGACTGGGCTGCTCCTCTTCCTGCTCTAAGCAAAATGATCTCCTTTCTCACCTGCTGCACATGCCCATCATGGGGATTATCTAGTTATTTAGCTGCTTTTAAGCCTCTGGAGACAAGCGTCTTTGTCTTACAATCTACACCACAATATGTAAAAAAAAGTTACATCGATGAATAAATGCATTTTATGACACTTAAGTTACAATACCTGAGGTTGAGTGTAACAAATGCGAAAAGTATATCTTCAAATATAGTTCAGTCTTTATTACTTGGATTATAAACAATATAAAATTTATTAATGGTTCTAAATGCAAAAATTTAAGGCAAGCACTAATTCACCAACAGAAAGTACAAGAAATGTCTTCTTATTTGGTGTATGGTATTTAAATGAAATATCACTCAGCATTTTAAATTGCTCAACTGGAACCAGTTCTGCTTCTCATTTTTGCTGATCTCATTTGTCAACAGCAGTCACACTGTGCTTACCCCACAGCCCTAAGTTCGTCCTTAAACAAAATCTGGTACTTACCCTCCCCAACAATGTTCTATTCCAACTTCTTCCACAACCACGTGTCCCCTAGGGTCCCAAAAGCTGACTTTCACCTTTACTGTTTGGCACAACATTCACTAATATTAACGATCAACTCTCAGGGGCCTTTATTTTGGTAGATTATTTAATCCTGCAGCACCATTTTATGGATTATTTTTCAAAATCTAAGTTTAGAAAATATAAATTGCCCGTGGTCAGAGCTGCAGTTGCTAACATAAAATGGAATTCAAAAAAAGAACGAATGTGGCAGAAATAGATTTTGTGTTGATAGGTGATGGCACATTGGTAATTACTGAATCCAAGAAAACGCAGGAAATAGCTAACTCAGGGAGAAAGCACTGAAGGAGAATAAAGAATGCCAAGGAACTCTTCGGTAAACAAAAGCATCTTAAAGGTCAGGATGAAAAAATGGAAACAATGAGAGAAATGAAAAAGATAGTATAAAAAGGTAGGAAGAGAATTCTAAAAAAGGTGACATGGCACAAACCGAGAAGGGAGCAATAGTTTGGTGCTACACAAAGGCCGAGGAAAACAGAACTAAAAAGGGTCCTGTATCATAATACCTCACTTCATAAACGTTTCTGTTTGCAAACAATTTGGTTCACAAACAATTTGGTAAAAAAAAAAAAAAAAACAATTTGGTTCACAAACAGAAGTAATCAGCAAAATTTTGCTTCCATTCCTGAAATCCCCATCAGGTAACAAACATGACTGCATCCCAGAATCATGGAACAAACTAAGTTCATGAACCAAGGTACCACAGTATTTGCCACTATACTTGCTATTTACAAAGTTTACTAGTAATCCTTACAAACTTGGACTTGTGAAGATAGAAGTCAGTTTATAAAAATGATCAGAAAATTAAGAGCACAAATATAAGCAAATCTTATACAAATTTTGGCGTCCAAAGGAAGAATAATAATTTGAGGTGGAGGCAGAATCAATTCTTTTAGCCTTTTTTGACTTGTTTTTAAGAGGGAAGAGACAAGGTATAGAAGGAAGAGCCACATAACTAATTGAACAAGTCTTAAATGGAGAGAAAGGATTCCCTTAGGGAGGCAGAATCAGAGGAAGCAGTGGTAGGTGAAGTTATAAATGCTGAAAGTACATAGAAAAGGGAAATAAATGGGCTTTTAAAAAACCTTTGACTTAAGACGTAAAGTTACATGCTTAGAATGAGACTATAGGTAAGTTGAAAAGTTAGAAGAAAATTGAAAACATTTGGAACCATCATGGGAAAAAGAAAAGATATCAAAAAACAAAATAAAAGATATTAAAAACAAATAATGAACTACCTGGAACATGAAGTGTCCAGATAGGGAAGGAAATCACCATAAATGCCTCAATTTTCCCTACAAAACAGAGTCAGCAAGTTCCCTGCCCACCAGGTATCTTGAAATCAAACACTCTTTCTAGTAAGAGAACACTAAAGATGGGAAGGCAGCTACATTCACTACAATATCAGATTGTAAGAGCCAGATACTATACATAAGCTGTGAGATAAAATAAATTCTGAATTTTAACTTCACCCTCCATCTGCTGATCTTTCTCCAGAGAGGATGAACCTACCTTATTTTCATTTTCTTTCTCCTCATCCATTTTTCTCAAATCCTACCCAAGTTGTGTCATTTATTAAAAAAAAAAATGGTACATGGAAAATGCATACATGTTGTTGCTTTTTAATGCGACATCATGTGACCAGAGAATATTCTGTTTTATTCCATGGTGTCTTAGACCACTGCAAAGGTTCCCAAGTGGGCCGCAAGCCTGAGCAATCCTTCCAGCAAAGGGCAAAGCACTCTTCCTGCAGAAATGTTGAGAGTATGAAAGCTCTCTGAGATGTGACCTAGTTGATAATCACAACTTGCAAGTTTGAAATTTTCCTTTTAGAATTGTAATCTCATAACTATGGATATGGATTAATAAATAATAAATCAACTTGCATTTATGAAGTAGAAAATTATAATCTCAAGCTACTTCCTTCTCTTCCCCCGACAGCATTTAAAATCATCAATTTTGTTATTAACTCAATCTCTTTCTAATAAAAAATTTAGAATGATTTAGATACTAGCTCAGTTTAAACTGACCTTTTGCATTTCTTTGAAGAAGCAAATTAATAAGTAAACAAAATTTCAAAGATAATTTTTACTTAAATGTATGTTTTTTGGTATGAAAGTTTGGAGTGAACATACACCCCCGTAGAAACATTTCGGTGGTGAGGTAGAAACACCCTGTGGCTCGTCATTCTTAGCTCTTACGTAAAGAAGGAATTTTCTCGAACATGTGCTAAGCTGGATCTGGTCCCATCTCGATTTTAAAGTGACTGCCCTCTAAGTTAAATATTTTATTAACTCAGTTCACTAGTTCTAAGCAGCCTTGGTCATAATTACTTGATTTGTATTTATTGTGTTTACTTCACCATTATCTAAAAGTAAAAATTAATTTTATTCCCATGAAATCCCTGAGAATAGAAGTTTTTATCACCAATGTCAGGTGCTAATACTTTCTTTTGTTTATGAGGAACAATTTTCAAAAGCCATGAAAGTTTTGACACATAGCCAGACTGTGCACTAACTCTGTTCCTCTTTTATAGACTGGTCTGATGCTTGTGATTCTGTCACGCTACAGATTAACACTGAAGACCGGTTCTACTTGGCCAGCACCCTCTTGAGAGGAACCCTAGAGGTCTTGTCCTGTAGGGCTCAGCCCCAGCGTCCCCAAGGGGCGGCCCTGTGAACTGGCGCCACTACCAGGCTGGTGAGGTCTTTGAGCAACACACGCATCACATTCCTCTCGTACAGGCATCACACAGAGTCCATTTTCTCACTGGGTCCTTCCTCAACTGTAAGTTGCTCCAGGGCAGAGTGTACTTCTGGGCAGCCCTGGGAGCCGTAAGAGCCCATACAGCTCCATTTCCAGGTGCAAGAAGGAGAGAGTAGGGCTTATGCTCCCTGACTTTATAGTTAGCTAAAGACTAGATTTTAATCCTAAATTTACATTGCTTCAACATTGAAAAAAATATATGTCTATGAGTTGACTGAATCCTCTGTTTTTGAATACAAGATGGGAAATGGTCTCTTAACAGTTCTTCAGCTTTGGGAAAGGAAACGTTTAAATCCCAACATTTTTTATTTTGTTTCATTTTTGTTTTTGAATACAGAGTCCCACTGTGGAGTTCAGACTGGCCTTGAACTCACTATGTAGCCCAGGCTGGCCTCGAACTCACAACAATCCACCTCCCTCAGTCTCCTGAGTGCTGGGATTACAGGCGTGTGCCACACACCCGGCTAAACACCTGCATTTTAAACTGAGATTTCTGAGAAGGAAGCTATATGCAGCAGAGGAAGCAGGCTGGAAGGAGACAAGCAAGGCTGAGTAGGAGCAGGGAGGCTTCAAGGCTGTGAGCGCCACGGGAGCTTCGGGCTACAGCACTTGGCAAGGTCGTCCCCGGGGGTGCCACCCAGTGATGGAGGGAAGTCCGACGTGTGGCAACAGCCTTCCTAATTGTTTTACTTTTAACCCAGCATGACAAACAGAAGGCAGATCTCCCAAACACCCTAGAAGACAAACTGCCTGTGGAAAATCTGACATCTGCAAATTCGCCTGGACTAGCTCTCACATACTTTGCATGAATAATAAATTAGAAGAGCAGTCAAGCAGGATATGGCAGGTGAGCAAAACAAAAACAGAAGACCAGAAGCAGCCAGAAGATAAGTACCTGATGAAAACACTCTTTTCAGAGAGTGCCAAGAACTCAAAGTCTTGTGTTGTCAACTTCAGTCTCTGATTCCTCTCAAGAAAAGATGCGATGAATGGATAAGAGTAATTCATTATTACCCCTTCAATAGGTATTTGTAAAGTACTTCTAGGTGCTTAAAAGCAGTTCTTTCAAGCTTCTTAAATTGTTTTGGGAATGCTATTACTTTACATTACAAAGAGAATGACTTATTATGCAAATGTACACATCAGTCTAGCCAATTATGACAAACTTTGAAATAGCAGAGTCCAAACCAATAGGCTGTATTGATGTGTGTTTGCCCACACTACTAATTTAGGGTGTGAAGCTAAATTTAAAAGCAAAAACCTATTACACCTCATATGAGGTTTTATGCGTGGTTACACATTAAATACATATACACATTGCATTCTAAGACGAAAAAAAATCTTTAAATAGACTCTAAAGTATGACACATCTCCCTAGCCAATTAGCAAGGCACTCCCTGTTCAAAAACATTCAAGCCAAGCACAGTCCGTCAGGAGCAGGTGGCCAAGACTCTGAACCTTGGAAAGCAGAGCTCCTCCCTAGTCTGGGAATCCCAACTCTGGTTAGAGGTCAAATCAGGACACTCTTCAAATCTACAGATACAAAACAGTATCGCTCAGACATTCTGAATTAAAAGTACAGTGCAGGTTTCTAGAGACAGTAGACTCAAAACATGAGTGAAGCTGCAAAAAAGCTTAATGACAGAAGAGATACGACACTTTGTTGATGATTTCCAAACATAAGCTGAAGCACTGCACCCAAAGAAAGAATTAAAGTACTAGCAGGAACCTAAATTTATAAAATCATTGTTGAACCCTGCTCCCTGAGTGTGACCTTTCAAGATACTTGAAGCCTCTTACTTGTTACGGGCAGCATTAAATGGGGTGTTATCTTTGTCTAATGCAAATGTGTTCGCCATTTTTTTCAATGGGAGGTACAAATCGAGAGAGGTAAGGAATTTTCCCTACACAATACAGAAAACAAATTCCAGTTCATAATAGAATTCAAACCGCTTCAACCAATAACTAGAAATAGCAATCATTTGGCTAACATTCTTGAGCATGATGTTTAATTCTTTATGTGACTTTTTATGTTTATTTGATTTTCCCACCTATAACACCAGTGCCCGTGTCACTGCCCTTTTATACAGGAAGAACGAAGCACAGTGTGGCTATGTAACTTCTCCAAGGTCCTGCATGGTGGGTAGATAAGGAGGCAGGAGTGAAACGCAGTCAGCCTAACTCCACAGTGCATAGTCTTAACCACTCTACTCTCACCTTTTATTTCTTTACCAACTTCCTTATAATAACAGTTTGTGGGCATTTTGTCTATCAAATATCTTAAGTGACCAGTTGTAGAGTAAGAGGGCCCCTCTAGACTCAGAGGCAAAACAGAACTAGAAGTGTGTCCTTTTGGTCAGCCAGTCTGTAGCCAATTCCTGTCATCACTTATGGCCTCCTGGTTTGGGGCCTCGATGCTCTGAGACTTCCCGACTCCCTCAGCTTTCACAGTAATTGTACTTAGGCATTGTCTCAGGCACATCGTCATTCTAGGGAAACATAAAAACATACTTCAGCCACCCATCACATCCATTGCTTACATCCCTTCTATGATATTCTCGCCAGATGGTCTGAAAATTTGAAGCTCCTTGCAATGGCTCATTCCATTGTGGGCAGCTTGAAATGTGAGAAATTTCTTCTTCGCGTGGAGATTAAATGTGACTGTAGTTTCCTTATACTTTCCTTAGTTATAATGTTTAAATTTAATGTGTTTTTTCCTTATTTTGCATACTTAATAAAAATAATGGAACCTGTCTTCAGAAAAAGGTGTAGATACACACAACCACTTCTGGGGATTGTAGATACCCTAAGGCCTATGAATGGTCTATGAACCTTAAAGTTAGAAATTCTCCCAATAATATCCCTTCGAATTCTGTAAGACAAGTACTTTTCTCTTCTACATTGTGTATTGTGTCCAAGTACATCGACCCCTGTTCTCGTCCCACTCAGTTGCATCTGCTTATATTTTGGGCACTCGTTTCAGCCTGTGGAGACCTTTCTAGGATTTAATCTATTTGCTTTTCCTCTTTCAATTTGTTTTTAAGGCTCATCAGCTGCTCTGGTATTTTTACTAGAGCCATTGGTAAAAATATGGATCAGAAAATGGCTGGAAACAGAGCAGTGCAATTAGCAGCTAGAAACCTGCCTCTTGAAGGGTATCACTCGGGGTGGGATGTGCCCATTAATGTTTTTTTACAGAGATCATACACTGAAACTAAAGTACGTGAGTACACAAGGAAGTATGCTGACAAAATATAATCATACGCAGTTAACTTTATCCCACAAAGAGAACTCCTTTTGTTCTGAGTTCTTCTATGTCGGGTTAGCTCAGCAATTGGACTAACCAGCTCCAGGAATGTGAAAACACGTGAGAGTCACAAGATTGAGGGGCTAAGTACTGACTGCAAAATTTCCTTTTTCAGTGTAGTATGTGACCTTAGGAAACCCACACATTTTCCCAGGTCTGAATATCGACAATACTCCAGCCCTCCCAAGTAAGCAGAGGAGCTACCCACTGGCTGCCTCTTTGGCTTCAAAAATTCTCATGGTCACTAAGTGAAACACCATTCTTTAACAGTTTCATTTATCTCTTTATTTTCAGTACTGAAGACGGAACTCAGAGCCTTCACACTGAACTGCATTCCCAGCGCTTTTCTTGATTTTCGTATTTTGCTGGATCAGACTTGCCCAGGTTGGGCTCAAACTTCCAGTCCTCCTACCTCAGCCTCCCAGAGTGCTGAGACTACAGGCACGCACCACCACATCCAGCAAATTTACTTTCTTTGAAGCAAACTTCTTCATGCTTTCAGAGTAACTTTTACTTCTTGTGTCCCACACTTTTGTGCACAGATTCACATTGACCATGCCCTGTGTACTTTGTAGATTATATAAATTAGGTCAAATTCCTTCTAGTGTTTTTTGTTTCAGAACTAAGAGTTTTAATGAAGCCAGAATTGTAGAGCAGAAAGAAAATTGAAAAAAATCCTGTCAGAGGACTTTGCTATTAACTCAAGTGATCATGAGCGGTCCAACTATCCTTTCTCAGCCTCTTCTCATACGTACCAGGAGGGAGCTCCCCTAACATTTCTTCCAGTTTTTAAACCTCTGTTACTCAAATTTTGTAAAATCAGATGCGTGTACCAAACTGTCAGAGATAAGACAATTGCATTTGGATTCCATTCTGTGCCTTACACTTTAATAAATTATGAAGCATTTTGTTTTACACAAAGCCTATCACACAGTATAATGTCACCCAATTAGTGATACACAGTAAGGCACAGGATAAATCCCTCTAATCCTAAATTTGGTGGGAAACATTGAGAGAATTTTAAAAACTGCTTTTATCTACATCTCGCCCCCAAATATTCTGAATTAACTGATAAAGGGTGGAACTAGATCAATCAGCAAGATTATAGTAACTTCTTCAGATACAAACAACTGCTCTAACATAGTTCTCAATTCTGCCTGCATATAAGAATCATCAGATGAGTGTTTGAACCTGCCAATGCCTAGACTCACCTCCAAATTCTGATTTAATTGGCCTGTGGGACCCGGACATTGATGTATTTAAAACTCTCTGGGTAATTGTGCAGTCAGGGTTGAGAACCACTCCTCTCATTGCTACCTCATTAGTCCTATCTAGTGGAACATCTGGCCTCCTACTGTAAACCACACTGGACACTCATCCAATGGAAAAAACTGTGGACTTTATTACAAAGTACAAATCCACTTCTATTACATCAACCTACTGCCAACTTTTTGCTTTTCTCCAAGGACCATAACCCTCTTATCTTGTCAATTAACCAATGCTCCTGTTCTGTGACTTTACTAGCCTTTTGGTCCCTCAAATGTTTTCCACGTTTTACCCTGTTCCTTTCTCTCACCTGTGTTTGCAACATGCACCCACTCTCCCTAGTGTTTTGCATACTTTGCCCACTATTCCAAACTTCGACTGCACCCTGGAGTATCCTCATCTAACTTCACCTCTAATTTTGATCAACTACTATTAAAGGAAATCTAAAAGAGATATCAAACAGAAGAAATCCTGCCATTGTTGCCACCAAATTACCAAACGCTAGGCATGGACAGCAAGGGAACTGAACACACACATACACTTACACTTGCACACTAGAATGATTGCTAGAACTGTGATGCTTTCTTCCATGTAACGTTGGCTGTAGTTCCAGCCACATATTTTAAGAAACACAATGATCAATCTGAAAAAGCCCAAAGATGAGAACTGAATATTACCAAGGCAATTAAGGCATTCCCAAAAGAAGACGAAAATGAAGACTAGAATTGTATGATAGAAAAATAAAGGCAGAGGGTGGCTCAGTTTAAAACACTGACTAAAATCATATTTTTGTCTCAAATATAGAATACAAAAGGCAAAAACAATGTTCCATGGAAAAATGATAGGTAACATTGCATAGTAAGCCCAAAACAAAATCTTAAGGAGCTTACACAGGTAAAAATAAATGGGTTCATCAAAGGCTTAGATTTCATTATCGATTGATTTATAGTGAGTTTTACATAATAATAAAAATACACCTGGGGAGATGCTTTTACAAGTTGTAAAAGCATTTTCCTGTGCATGTTATTATTCAAATGAGTTTTGAAAGAGTTTGCGGTGTCCCGAGTACGTTCTAGACATTTGGAGGCTGGTTCCAGAAAGCTCTCTGAGAAGGACTCTGAAAGGCACCACTGTGCTGGCCAGACCTTTCCTCCAGTGGCCCTGTGTCCTTGTGACCAGAGGTGGACCGGTCATGAAGCTAATGAAGGGTTAAAATTTCACCTCCTTTCCAATGTCTGAGAAGTGCAGGCCATGGGTTCCCATACTCACATGTTTTCGTCCTATGACAAAACTAAATTACTGTGATTTGTTGTGATTCCTCTCTTCATTCTGAATAGTTACTTTATGCTCTGTATTTGCAACTTTGCTTTTTTTCCCCTTAAATTCGTATCCATTTCTGCTATGGCCCATCCATTATTTCTAAGTAGTAGTGTCCCACAAGACCATCGATATCTTTGTGCTCTGACTCCTCCAGCAACCGTCGGCCTTGGAGGTTTAGCTGTCCCTGGCTCTCCCCTCCGCAGTCTCCTCACAGAGAATGTCTTTCCGAGGAGGGACGGAGCATCAGGTAATACTTTCCAATCCTTCCCTTACTCTCTCTTTTTTTTAAGGTTTTATAGTAACTTACATACTTATGGGGTACAGTGTGAGGTTTCCATTCGTGCAATATGTAGTTTGTAAAGATCCAGTTAGCACATCCATCACTTCAAACCTCTATCGTTTCTTCGTGGCGACAACACTCCTCTCTCAGGGTTCTTGCCCTGTGCCGTTTGCCGTCTTCTGCCTCACCCCGACTCACTCCAAGCAGCAGCTTCTGGCCCGGACCTCCAGCCTCCGGCCTGCAGAGGGCCACTTCCCCCCTCGGCCTCCTCCCGCCGAGCCTCCCCAGCCCGGCCTGGAGCACACTCAGCACTTGGCACGCTTACGGCGTCATTTTGCGGTTTCTCGCTTCTAAGTTTCCATGTCTTTAACCAAAAGAAAAAATAAAGCAAATACTGAAGATGCCGTTTATCCCGAGTTGCTTTGGCACACGCGCCCCAGAAGAAAGGCCACAAAGACTTGCGGCATCTGCGCCTGGGCCAGCCCCGAGAGCGTCCAGTGGCCTCGTCCGTGTAGAAGTTGCCAACATAGACAGCGGAGAGCACAAAGGAGGGAACATGAAGCGTCTGCTTTCCCTTCCACAAAGTATGGTTGAGTGCAACTAGAATTCTCCAGTGCGCCTGCGCGGGGCACGAAGGCGGTCTGGGGACAAGGCCGCCCAAGGAGGGGACCCTCTGCGCACGCGCGTCGGAGGATGCAGGCCCCATGCGGCAAAAGCACGGCCATGGAGAGTCGGTCGGGTTCGCTGTAGGAAAGCGAAAATCTTTATTTTCCAAAGATTTCAGTAATACAGACTTAGGCTCAAAGAACTGTCATCCCGTAAGTTTTATCCCGAAAATATAATTAAGGAGGTTATGTTAGTCACTGAATATTTTGGTTACCATAGTTCTTCTGTATTAGTTCTCCACGGTAATTCTGGGACAGTGTTTAAAATATGATATAGTGTTATGTTCTCTTAATTTTCCTCTCAGCAAAAAAGTTCTAACAGTTTAAATCAGATTTAAATAAAGATCTTAATAAAGAAGCACTTAAATGAGAGTCCCTGGGTGGAATCAGTATTGCGGCTGAATGGAAACAGAGTCTGCCAAGAAAAAATAAAAGATGAAGGGATTTGAACTTTGCCTTAGATTTACTGCAGGAATTTTCAGTAGTTTAATACTGCATATTTTGTTCAACATACTAAATCCCACAATATTTATGGAAGCCCAAGAGAGTCAGCTTCTTCTCACTAAACATTGTTAGTACAATAAAACATTAATACTAAAGTCACACATTTTCACTTATTCAGGAACATACTGTGCTTATCTCCTGGATGCAAGACATTTAGTAATTAAAGAAAATAAAATGATGAACAAACACATAGGGTTAGATATTTTTTACTAAGGCAAAAAAGAAACAGGACATATGAAGTTGTTTTTAATTCTTTAGAACAAATATTTACTAATTTGAGTCCTATGTCATTTGCTAGCTCACCAGTATTAATTTGAGTACTAAATTAGTAACCATAGTGTGCCGGGGTTTAAAAAATAATAGCATATGAATAATAACCAAGACCTGTGAATTCCTGACAGTTATAACACTCTTAACATAGAAACTTTTCAGTTACATATATATATACCTTAATATTCTTCTACTCATTATTATCACTCTGGGGATTTATTTTCAATGTTGTGAAGTGCATCCTCCCTAGAAAGCTCAATAATAGTAAGCTAAAAAATGGCCGGGGTGGAATTTAGTCCATTATTATTATTGGCCATCTTCCACTCATTCTTTAGCTGAGCCTTACAAGCCCACATTGCTTCAGGCAGGAGGAAACAAGTGGCCTCACAAAAACACGTCATGTTCTGAAGACTTGTATACAGCACAACAAAGAGTCCATAGGAGAGTCAAGATATCTGAGCTGAAGACAAAAACAAATATGACAAATTAAGGGATTGGATTAGTTCATTAGATTTCTTCAGAATGGAGACGGACTCACATTCAGCAGAGATGACGAGGCCACTCGGGATATGTAGAATGAAAAGGCCTTGTAGCCTGAACATTGTGAAACACAGCAGAAAAAGTTGGGTGGCTCCACCTCTTTCATACACTAGCCTGAGCAGTCATCTTTCAAATCTCACCGAGGTGTCCCAGCACACTGGGACTCAAATTAGTAAATATTTGTTCCAAAGAATTAAAAACAATTTCATATGTCCTGGATCTCTTTTTTGCCTTGCTATTGTTTTACTTCTATTATTCCCATGTTTTGCCACGTATTTGAGTTTTATGAATCAATAAACAAATGATAGAAAGGAAACCCAATAACTTGGGATATTATGTGACTAAATTTAATTCTTAAGAATAAGAGGACCAGGGGCTGGGGATTTAGCTCAGCGGTTAAAGTGCTTGCCTTGCAACCACAAGGATCCGAGTTTGATCCCCAGCACCAAAAAAAAAAAAGAATAAGAGGACCAGGTGTGGTGGCACACGCCTGTAATCCCAGCACTCAGGAGGCTGAGGCAGGAGGATTGCCATGAGTTTGAGGCCAACATGCACTACATAGTGAGGTCAAGGCCAGCCTCAGCTATAGAGTGAGACCCTATCTCAAAAAAACCCAAAATTCAAAAAAGTAAGAATTTTTTAAAACAATGTTAGAAGTGGTAGAATTCCTTAAGGGGGGAGCCCCAAAAGAGGACCTAGCTTTAGTGCACTCAAAACACAGTGTCCTTAACTAATTGATTCTTTAATTCATCCAACAAATATTTATTGACTATCTTTTGCACACAAGGCATTATGTCAGGCTCTTGAGACTCAGTGATCAAAAGGACAGACTTGGACACTGATCTCATGGGATTTACATTCTAGTGGGCAAGATGGGTTAAAAAGAAAAAGAAAAAAGTATACAAATAATGACACAATTATAATTGTGATTAGTGCTAAAATGGAAAGAATTTGAAGAAATGGGAAGGTCAGAGACAAATCACGCAGGTCTTTATGAATCAAGTTAGGAATTTTCTGTTTTACCCTAAGAGAAATGAGAAACATTTTAAGACTTAGAAATAAAAGATTATTGACATTTTAGTTTTAAAAGACCACCAGTGGTCTTGTTAAGATGAAATGTTGAGGAGGAGATGCACGAATAAGAAGAATGTTTGGGGTGAGAATAAATGTCCAGTTGGGATACATGGTGGCAGTTGATCCAGAAAGGTATCAGTGGACATATGGACAAGAAGATTCAAAATGCATCTGGAAGGTTCAGACACTTTAAAATTAAGATGCATGAAAATATCCAAGAAGGAATACTAAACAAGAAGTTACATATAACTTTGGAGCCCAGAAGGATGGTCTTTGTTGAAGAAACCACTCTCCTAGTCATTGGCATATACATGATTGTTTTTTATAAGCAGTGGAAAGAGATGAGTCCTCATAGAAAAAGGAATGTGGGATGAGAAAGAAACAAAGATCCAAGACTCACCTTTGAAGAACTCCAATGGCTAAGTAAAGAAGGAAGATTTCCCAAAGGAGAAGGACAAAGGGTGGCCATATCGGGTAGAAAGAACATAAGAATGTCTTACAGTACATTGTGTTTTACAGAAGCCAGGGAAAGAAAGACTCCAAATGGAGAGAATGATCACTCAGCAAAATCGACCAAGGAGGACAGCGAGCCCGGGGTTGAATTCTGAAGTGCAGTCAGCACTGAGATCTCAGAACAATTTGAGTGGCATGGCGGATTGCAGAGGCTGAGATATGAAAGACGAATGAGGGCATTAGGAAAATGTGCACGGAGAATTTTTTTTCCAGATTCCTGAGCAGGAACAGGATATTGAGGTTCTACCCTCAGTTATATAGCCTGTGTTTCTCCATTTGTGAAAAGAGAATATAAATTTAACCACACTCAGAAAATAACTTGAGAAATACATGGGTAAAGCCCTGTACTTGACATTGTTTCATGTGATTAAGTTAAATAAGATTTATTATGCACATTTAGATCCTGGAAAACAAAGATAATGAGGACAACATGCGTTCTAGCCAAGAGCTTATGATTTAATGAAGGAAATGGAATAAAACATGAACTTAAGAAAATGTGGAGATGAGAGTAGACACAAAAATGTGCTATGGGAACAAAGAAGAGGATATTTACCCCAGATAGAAATTTGAAAAACTCTCTAGAGAAAAAGACACATGAATGGAATTGTGAAGAAACCAATGGGAGTGATCCTAGTGGTGAGAGGAAGTAAATATAACACTACATAGAGACCTTATGAACATAAGCAGAGGCCCAGAGATGTGAAACACAATTAAAATCCTGCTCATAACGAGCTCAGGGAGTCTATGAATACATCAGTCACTAGGATATACAGCTAGAGTACGGAAGTCAAGTCTGGAATAGCAGAGAGGCGAAGCTCATGGAGAATTTGTGTGCCATGGTACAGGGATTTGATTTTATACTCTTGTAATTGTATAAGTTGAAATCTAAGATTAACCAGCTGTTAGCTCTGTGACTTTGGTCAAATTGCTTAAACTTTCTGAGCCTCGATTTCCTCGAGGAGAGTTTTCATTTTCATTCTCCTTAAGTAATAATTTAATACCTACATCCTGATATGAAGTTTTCATTAACTCTCAGTTATGGTTACAAATTGTTCTCACAGCAGGAAGCAGTCTTAGAGAATCTCATCCAATATACTGACTCTGCAAATAAGGAAATTAAGTCCCAAGGAGATTGATAACTTATCTAAATTCATGCCTTGAAGAAGAAGCAGAGACTAGAGAAAATCTAAGTTCTATTATCTGACAGCATGATAACAACTGAATATTCCTTTCCCCCAGGAGTTGAAGAAAAAGCTAAAACAATCAAAAAGTGAAAAAGCAGGCAGAAAGTAGGCTGTTTAATCTCCAAGGTCCAGTAGAGATGCCATTTTCTGACAGCGGGCTTCAGACTGAAGACGAGAGTTAAGAATGGAACAGAGGATAGGAATATGGTAGCCACATCTCCAGATTTTTCCTCTTTCCTTAAGCAAATAACCATGAACTCCCAGCCTGATATAAATATCAGCAGGTCATCATGAGTTTTGACAGAAGGTACTACCAGCTTAAATCCCAGTTCTGTCATTTACTATTTGTGTGGCTTTAGTCTATCGTACCTGAAAAATCTGAGAATGATGTGTTGCTGACTTGTAATGATCAACTGCATTAGTATATGCGGACATACTTAACATACTGCCCAACACATTTGAGATCTCAAAACATATTTTATTCCCTCTAACAAGAATACAGAGCGGACCAGCACAGATGGAAGTTGAGTATACTTAAGGAGGTATGCCCAATTTATTCTCAAGGCAACCCCGAGAATCTGGAAATGGACTGTAGACTACTTTCTGAACTATTCCCTATATTTTGTATTCCAGACTCAACTGCTAAATTCCTGGCAGCTGATGTCAGACTAGTTGACAGCTGAAAGGCCAAAGATCAGAATCTGAATTGAACTTGCAGAGGCGTTAGCTAACAAGGAAGGCACACGTGATGGGTTAGTGGGTAGATGTGATGTCTGCCATAGAAATAAATACAACTGAAGGTAAGAAAATTAAAACTGGGTGAAGCAGGAAAGAAGCCATCAACCCATGTGTCATCACCTTAAACACGAAAAGAATGTTCTAGCTGGGAAGCTATAAAATGCTTTTTCCCTAATTATTAACAGATGTTGCCTGGAAATTATTTTGATCTTATTCCAATGTGAAAAGAAGACAGGAAGAGTAAGCATTTTTGTTTAACTTCAGGATCTTTAAGGAAGAAAGTATGAAAAATTGCTCGCAGTGCTATAGAACTAGTTCTGCAGTCCCCACATGCCGTGGTACACTCAACTCTCTGATGGAGAGAGCAGGGGTCCAGACAGACAAGCCGCAGGCAAAGTGTACATGAGAATTTTAAACCACTTTGTTTCAAATGCTTTTTCTCTTTCCTGAAACGTGCTAACTTCTCTGTCACCAGCCTTCGTTAACATGCCTACTTCCTGTTGAAATAGCAAGGCAAAACCAAAGGCAGACTGATCTCTCCATGTCCTTTAAATCCTGAGCCTCACAAATAATTTGATTTACCAAATTTACAACACTTTTCATCTCCCTTCACCTTTCGTTTTCAAGAATCTTCTAAACCCTCACATTACAGGCTATGTGAGAATCAAAATGAGTCTAATTCTTCTCCTTTTTTCTATTTAAAAATATCTGATAAGAAATTAGGAATAAAGTTGAGTTTCATTCACTTTGCGATCATTTTTTAACACATATGGTGTGTCAGCTTCTCTGCTAGGTACGTGAGTTACAGAACACACAGATCTGCCCTAGTGGACTTCTCAATCTAGTGAGGAAAAAGGCTGGTCATTGTACTCCAGTGAGACACAGGCAATTTTAAAAAGTCAGAATGGGATTAAAAAGGCCCTATCTACCTACAGGCAGAACAAGAAAACCATTCATGAATGAGGAACGTTTTGAGTTAAAATGGAGGAACCAATTTCCCAAGATAGCTACACAGCACAGGACATAATGGCAGATACAATATTATGATAAGGTATGAAAGGAGTGTGGCAAATTTGTATCTGCCAGTCACTTTTTATTGGTGAAATAAAGGTGCATTGGAAGGAAGTAGGATTGGAGATCTGAGGTCAAAGAAGTGTCAGAGGCTAGAGTTTTATATACTGCAACAAGGGGGTTAGCTTTATCCTGGAGGTAATAGCTATCCACTGAAAGGTATAAATCGATGAAGTAAATAACTGGATTTATAATTTTAAAACTCCTACACAATATGCCAAGAGGTTTGGAGAGGTGGAGAGCTAAGGCAGGATTTACAGTAAGGTCACTGTATTGGTTCACTCAAGTGATGAGGGGAAAGTGAATTGCAGGAATGTAGGCCTGTAGCTCCTGGCTAGGTGGTGGTAAAATTAGCTTCAATAGGGACATGACAGGATAAAAGGGAGGGGGTACATCTGAACTTCCTGTAGTACCCAACACACTACTTTCGCACTGTCTAGTAAGTATTTAGATATACATATGGATTTTGGGCCAAAGTAGAGAAATAACATCAAAATCGACATAAACTCCAGGGTGAAGAAGGCAACCAAAATTTGTGCACAGCATTCTCCTGTGCTCCAGAAACTATATTTGCTTAGGAAATAAAGTAGGAACTTCAGTAGTTTAAAGAGAGTATTTTCATCTTATTAAAAGAAGAACAGAAGATTTAAGATATCAACAAGACAAACTGATTAACATGAAGGATGAGAGTGATTTCCTAAAACAAAAGATTGAAATCTTAGAGGACAAATAGGAAGACTAAAATGTTACCTTGAAGGCCAGGAGAGACTTGTGTGGGCTGGAAAGGACCCCTCATCTCTACCTGCTCCTTCTGGTGATGGTGGGGAGGTAGAAAAGGAAAATACAGGTTCAGTTGTCATCAAAGAATTCTGACTTCCTGTAGCAGAGAAGAGGCATAATCTGATAAGGCAAAAAAACTATGGAGAAGTACCTTAAGCCACAAAGAGAGAAAGAAAACCAAATGGGTCACCTCAAATGTCAGGAGAGCTGTACAAAGTGGTTACAGAATATCTGTGCAGATGTAATGGGAGAAAATGAGGACGATCAGCTTAAAATGCTTCAAGCATTATTATGTAACTAACAGAAACAATGACTAAGCAGAAACTGTAAGAAAACACGAGGTAAGAAGAGATATTTTCAGGGGAAGGGGTAACAGTAGATGGGTGGTAACAAGAGCAGTACAGTCAGAGACAGAAAGGAGCTGAGTCACTGTTAAGATTAAGAATTAACTCAGCTGACGCCAGGCCATGAAATAACATTTCTAGGTTGTGTTTCACTGCCCTGCCCCGTGAGGCCCACATCCAGGGCTGTTCTTGTGTTTCCATGAAATTTCTATGGCCTTCTACAAATATTTTTACAATAAATCTCCAAGTACTTCAGGGACTCAGATAAACTTGTCTCTCTGGCAAACAAAATCGCCCAACGCATCTTTCCAACATTTCTAAGAAGTGAAATATAGTCCTTAGAGTGTGGTGGCCGGCAGTGAGTAGAGATACACTGCTCGGTGAGGAGGACAGAGAGACCATAACCCAGTCTATTCTGAGCATGGTCTCCTTGTTTTGGCGGCATCATCACTGAGGCAGAAGAGCAGAAATGAAGACTGCTCATATAGGACTTTGCTGTTGACTAAAGCCTTCGATTCTTTACCTACCGATGTGCTTCTTTGATGTGTAGTTAATGGGCTCCTCAGATGTGCCAGGTATGTTTCAAGACACTGGAGATGCAAAGGTAAAGACAGTCCCTGTGCTCCTGGAGCTCAGCACACAGTCTTAGCACGCAGACCCCAAGCCAGTCATCACACTCGGTGAGAGCCTCTGTTAGTGGGAAGAGAGAGGGTCCCAGGGCTCCCTCCCAGAAAAGTCAATCCCCCAGCCATATTAACACATTATCCCTTTAATTGCAGTCAGCATACAAAGCTTAGGCCCTTTGGGAAATTCCACAAACACAAAGCCTCGTCTTGTGAGGCTATAATTTCTGCTCCTACTCCCATCTCCGACTTTTCCAGCCTTTCTTGTCCCCTTAAAAGTGCTCAGTCCAGCCAGGTGTGGTAGCATTTACCTGTAATAAAGCTACTTGGGAGGCCGAGGCAAGAGAACCCCAAGTTTGAGTCCAGCCTGAACCATTTAGTGAGATCTGTATATGATAATTAAATATATTAAATATTAAATATATAAATAGGAGCTGTGGGTGTGGCTGAGTGGCGAAGCATTTGCCTAGCATGCACAAGGCACCTGGGTTCAACCATCAACAACCCCCAAAGAAGGTGATCACTCTATCATCATAAAATACAAAATGTCTTCAGAGTTTCCACAAATGTTCCTGTCACCTTTGTGCCCCAACTGAAAGCTGTCTCTTCCTTGGGATTCCACCTCTTCTCCAGCCTTTTCAAGGTGGTTGTTTATCTCTCTGAGCCTGGAGATGAGACGTGAGGCCTCCTTGCTCCTCTTCATTTTTTCCCTCTCTTCTCCCTGACCCTAATAAACATACACACACACACGCGCACGCACACACACGCGCGCGCGCAGGAATATGCTGCTTTGAAGCTCATGTCAACAAACTAAACTCTTCTTTACTTTCCATATAGGAGCCATCTGCTCATCTGCCCTTTTTCTCTGTCCCCTTTAAACTCCTTGCAGCGCTTCCACCGCACTCTGCGCCTGATACTCTAGGCTGATGACACCGTTCCCCCTTTCAATGGGAAAATGGGAGCAACCAGAACAGAACTTAAACTTTTCACAGTTATTTGCCTAATGACATCGGAACAATTTCGTCATTACTGATGAACTGTATGTGCTCTTAACTAAAGGATCTGCTCCAGGTCGGTGTTCGTGCTGTCTTTCCGTGTCCCTCCTACAACATTTATTCTGGGGGTGTTTCCCAACAGCTTGCAAAACACATTACATATTTTCCCATCTAAAAACTTCTTGACCCTGCATTCCCCTCCAGCTACTGCTCTATTTCTCTATTCTTTTTTACATGTTATGTACTCTACCACTAATCGTTCTCTTCTTGAACCTACACCAGAGTTTTGCCCCTAAAATTCCTTGCTTACAGTCTTAGGGACACAGCGGCACATTAGGCAGGGCTAGAGCAGGGGACACCCCCCACCCAGGGGAGAAATGGGGCACTTTGTCAAGAATAGGATACAGGGGCGCTAACCACGAGGGCTGTTGCTGTGCCCTGTTCTTGGCAGAGTGTCTTATGACAGCGGCAGCCTTCGTGGTTAAGGCTGCTAGCTGAACAGCAAGCTGCGGTCACACTTCCTCCTTACGCTGTACCCCGCGAGGCAGAGCCTGTAAGATTTTACAGAAGAAGCTAGAGACCAAAAGAAAAACAAACAAACAAACAAACAAAAAAACCGACCCCAGACCCTAGTGGCAAGTCCCCAGAGACCCTTCCCCATGTTCCCTAGTAAAGAGCCGATCAACCAAGTCGTGACACCCTCCGTCGAGGACCTCAGGGTGGGCCCCTAGTCAAGATCTACAAAAACTATACACCTAAACTGTGTCCAAAGGTGGCTCAGTTTCGGGCTCCCCCGCTTCTCTCACTGAGAGAAAGCAGCTTTGTACTTGCTTTTGCTTTATTAAAAGTTACTTTCGCTTTGGCACTCGGTCTCAATCTGACTCTCCTTCAACCTTCCGCGTCGGAGCGGGAGTCCAGCCGAGCTAAGCACCCTCTCGGTGCCCGACACTCCCCCGGGGTCACGACAAGTCCTTTTCAGGATCACCAATGAGCTCTCCACCCTGGAAAATCCAATCGTCCCATCAGTCCCCATCTCAGTTTACCCATCATCTGCATTCAGCGTGCTTGACTGTCACCTACTACTTGCACCATTTTCTCCAGTTGACTTCCAGCACATCATACTATCCTGCTTTTCTTCCTACTTCACCGGACTCCCCTTTCTTATCCTCTTCTGCTGATTCTTATCAATGTCCTCTCCTCTAAATGCTTGAGTCAGCTTGACCCATTCTTCTCTCTAATTTACTTACTTTCTGGGTGAGCTCATTGTATTAGTCACTTTCTTCACAACTGAAACACAATACACCACACCCACAATTTAAGGAGGAGAGGTTGACTTCGGCTCACATTACAGCCTATAGTCTGCTGACTTCGAGACAGGATGGCATGGCAGAGCAGCATAGCATAGAAAAAGCTGTTCACCTCACGGCATATAGGAAGCAGAAAGAGTCAAGGGAGGAAGGAGCCAGGAAGGGAGATATACCTCTCAGGTCATGCCCACAGTGACCTGACTCTTCCAACCAGATTCAACCTACTAACAGCCAGTCAGCTGTAATACACCACAATCCAGCTCTGAGGCTTTGAGGGCCAGACCTAACTAAACACATGAAGGCTTTGAGGGCCAGATCTAAACCGTAACACTAATCCAATCTTTTGGCTTCAAATAGCATTTATGTGTCAAAAAACTCACAAATTCGTGTATGAGGCCCAGACTAGGATGACCAACTCATCCCAGTTTTCCTGGAATTTCTTTGGTTTTAGTATGTCCTAAGCACCTTCTTAGTCCCAGGTAAACAAGTAGAGTTGGTCACGGTACTCTGACTTCCCCCCAAACTCCAGACTTACAAATCCAATTATCTATTTTCTAGCTCTACATGGTATGTAATAAGCATGTCCAGACTGATCCCTACGCTTTCTTCCCAAATATGCTTTTCTCATGGACTTGCCCATATCAGTAAGTGAATATTCCATTTTGATATAATTCTTTTTTTTTTCATTTTGATATAATTCTTGATTGTTTTTCTGTCTCTTGAAAACACGTACCCAATCTGTCAGTTTATTCTTTTGGCGTCTTTTTTTTTTTTTCAGACAGGGTCTTGCTATGTAGTCTAGGCTGGACTTGAACTCACTAAGCAGCCCCGGCTGGATTCGAACTGGCAGCAATCCCCTTGCCTCAGCCCCTCAGCCTCCCGAGTGCTGGGATTACAGGTGTGTACCACCACACCCAGCTTCTGTTGGCATTCTTTCAAAGACATTCAGATCTGATCACTTCCACTGTTACCCACCTGACCCAGCCACCATCACATCTTGCCTGGATTAGTGTAGACAAGTTCCTAATTGATGTCCCTGCTTCTGTCATATCCACATAATTTATTCCCCATACAAAGCCATCATAATCCCTTAAAAACACTAAATCAGATCACATCTTTTGTTCAACTGAACAATTATTTCTCAGTCATTCTCACGGGAAGCCAAATCTTTCACACTGACTTTCCAGGTCATACATGACCCAATCCCTCTTTCTGTCTGTATCTCCTGCAATTTTCCTTCCTATTTACTCTGCACCAACCATGCTGGCCTTCTGCTCGCTCTTTAGGCAGGGAGAAATACATCTCCGTCAAAACTTCTCCCCTTGCTCTCCTCTCTATCTGGAGCATTCTTCCTACAGGCATTTTCAATGCTCACTTTCTGTCTTAATTTCCTTTCTCTTCCTGGGACAAAAATACCCGACACAATTTAAAGGAGGAAAGGATTTGTTTTGACTCGTGGCTTCGGTTCACAGTTGGCTGGCTTGAAGGCAGAAACATCACGGCAGAAGGGTGCAACAGAAGAAAGCCGCAGTCTCATAGCAGCCAGAAAGCAGCGCCAGACAGAGGAGAAAGGGCTGGGGACGAGAATATACCCTTCCAGGTTATGTCCTCAGTGACCTCCTTCTTCTAATCAGGGCCCATCCCTTAACAGCACACTTCTGGTTAGTGCCCCATGATCAAATCACATTTTGAAAGCCCCATCTCTGAACACATTGGCCTTTTGGGGGGACATTTTGGATCTAAACCATAATGCCCTCTGATCCAGTTTAAATGTTACCTTATCAGTTCATCCCTGTCTCAAGCAGCATAAGCTTGTGCACATACACAGAATGTTATGGCTTCTGTCTAGATGCTTCCCCAAAGCCTTGTGCCGTCATAGGTGTGCTGGATCTAGGATATGTGATGCTGGGATTAAGGGTGCCCTACCCTGCATGTGAATGCTACCTGCCCTATCTGCAGGTAGTCTGAATGGAATATAAGGGACAGAAAGAGGGGAGCTGCCATCACTGTCTGCCACTACTGCTTCACTTCTTCACTGCTCTGCTGCCTTTGCCTGCCACGGACTGTTTCTCCTCTGCAACGCCCCTCTGCCATGCCACCCTGCGTAGGAGCTGCCAGCTGTGAACTGAAATCTCTACAAACTCTGAGACAAAATGAACCTTTCCTCCTTTAACTCTGGGTGCTGGTATTTTGTCTCAGCTATGAGAAAAGTAACTAAGACACAGGTGCCTCCTACCTTCTTTCCTTGATGTATTTTTCTGTGGTACCATAGCAGTTATCATCAGTAGACTCACTATATATTTGTTTATATATATATATATATATATATATATCTTTTATTATTGATCCTTAAAGGGAAATTCTACTGTTTTATTTACCACATACCCCCAGAATTTATAGCCTGGCACATAACAAACACTCAGCAAACTGGTAAATGGATAATAAATTAAGATGAGAGCTCCAAAGGGAAGGAATAGTTCTATAGGAACATGTACCTCAGTGTGGAGAGCTAGGGAGGCTGCTTTGACAGATACCTGTAGGACGAGTATGTATTAACCAGATGGAGAGGAGGAAAGACCATTTCAGGCAGAAGGAACAATGCGTGCAAAGGTTTTGCCATGGGAAGCTCCACAGAGTGTCCAGGAGTCGAAAGAAAGCTCAAAGATTAGCAGTGGTGGTGAACATTTTAGAGCTTTCAATGATAACAAACAGCCCACTGTGGTACACGTGCTATAGGTTCGCCCCCACTGGATTAGAGTATAGAGAGTAAGAGAGAGATTGCTAAAACAGTATAGAGAGTAAGAGATATACAAATTGCTCCCAAAGCGAGGGAGAAATACAGAGACGAGATTTTGATTGCTATGTGAGAGGAATAGAAGACATTAGAACAAGGTAATCTGGGATGGATGTGTGCATAACCCAGTCATATTCATGTCTTGAAAATATAATTCTGACTGCTGCATTAAATGAGCTGGTGAGGGCCAAAGTAAAAAATGGAGAACAGTTAGATCACAGCAATAGTACAGAGGAGAAATTGAGGCTCCTTCAGCTAATAAGTACCAGTACCATAAGTACCAGTGACAGATTCTGAATTGTAGGAAGTAAAATGGGCAGAATGTAGAAAGAATTACAGATGGTGGCAGAGAGGTGAGGGGGGAGGAGGTTTCAACAATGAATCCTAAATTTACTAACACAACAGATGGCATAAGTATTCCCAGATTGGATTATGCTGGAAGAGAAACAAGCTTGGAAGAGATGCTTCAAGAGCTTAGTCTTGTACGTTGGATTAGACCCTTTGCCATCGCTGGGACAGAATACCCAACACCCACAATCTAAGAGGGGAGGTTTATTTCGGCTGATGGTTTCAGTGGGTTCCTTTCACGGTCAGCCGCTGCAAGGCAGAAACAGCATGACAGAAGGGCGTGGCAGAGGACACTGCTCATATCACGTCAGCCAGGAAGCAGAGAGAGAAGGAAGAAACTTGGGACGAGAAGACACCCTTCCGAGTCACCACCTGCAACCAGGCCTCCCCTCCTGACTGAACATTCAGTTACTGCCTCATCAGAGATGAACCTGCCAATGAGCGCAGCAATCTCACAATCCAATTGTCCTCCCAACACAGGAGAGTCTTGGGGGAGGTCGTTTTAGATCTGAACCTTGACATATTTGTTAAGTCCAAGGCGCCTTTGTGACCTCTGACTCCCAGGTGACGAGTTGATCTGTTGAACCTACAGGACCAAGCTGTGAGTGAAGGTCTAGACTAGAGAGACCTATTTGGGAGCTATTACAAAGATGGTCATGGAACCTCAAAACTGATGACATGGTCAGATTTTTGTATGAGTTCATGCTAAATTTTATCTTTACAATTCTGTACTTGCATAGGTAACTTTTCAGAAAAAAGTGCATGATTATAATTTCATTCTTACTTAATTTTATCTTTTTTTTTTTTTTTGGTGCTGGGGATCAAACTCAGGGCCTTGTGCTTGTTATTTAATTTTACCTTGCTGGGCCATTATCACCATCTGTTATGTTTTTTGGAATAGTCTCATTCTCATACACTCTGCTTTGCCTCTTTCTACCCCTGTGTCTTCTGGAGGAGGAGGATAGCCGGCAGGGCACCGATACCTCTAACTGATCCTTTCAGAACAACGATTCAACCAAGATAGAGAATATTCTCTTAATGTCCAACTCGGGACTTCTCTCGAGTGGCAGTGACAGAAGCAAGGCCACTTAAGGTCAAGCACAGCAACAGTTTACAGTTCATTCAACTTCACTGTTCAACAGTCCATCCTGTCTCCTCGGGGCAGAATAAGAGTACTCTCAAAATTACTTACATCAGGCAACTTCAGAAACATGACACACTCATTTCTTAAACCAACTGTTCAAATCGCAGTTAGGTTGCTTCCCTGCTTTGTAACCTTCCCTCAGTTTAAGCAAGTTGCTTAAACTGTCTGGGTTATGGTTTGCATTTGTAAAGTATTGTTTATAGTGGCTCAGGAGGTTGAAGCAGAAGAATGGCAAGTTTGAGGCCAGCCTGGGGAGCATAGTGAGACCCTGTCTTAAAATAAAAAATATAAAAGGTCTGGGGCTATACCTGAGTGGTAGAGTGCCCCTGAGTTTAATCCCCAGTACTATAAATGTGAATATGAATATGAATAAATATATTGCTCATAATATCTGCCCCAGAGATTTATAGAGGATTAAATGAGATGATGCATGTAAAGTATTTGGGAACTAATACCTATGCAAAACAAGAACTAGCTTAGTTTTGTTTCTCTAAAATCTACATGCATATAATTTGCTACTAGAGTTAATCTTTTTTGAGAGATAATGAAGTGAAGGGAAGAATGTTGGCTCATTCCAGTGATAGTAGGAACACAAGCCATTGTGTGTATGTAAAGTTGGTCACAAGATGGACCAGAGGAGTTGTTGAAGGATACACTTTGAGGACTATTAGTGCAGCATAAGATAATAGGAGGAATATTACGGGTTGAGGGTGAATAAAATAAAATTCGTCAAGGTTTCTTTTTGTTCAAATACTAGGAAATTAATTGACATATATCTTTATTATCAATTTGATACTGAAATATTTACCATATTTGCTAAATGTCTTAGACACTGCTGTCACTTAGGAAAATTTGCACTACAGAAAATATTGACAGGAAACTTCTAATGGAATTTTATTGAAATCTAATCTTTTTCTAAGAAAGTTTGCACTGAGAAAACCAAAGAATGAGAGAGAAAGCACAGCTTCTGAAAGTAGAAAGACCTAAAGATCTAGCTTTCCACTTAAAAGTCAGGTTGCCTTTGCAAGCAGTGTCTCTGTCTAATCTTCAGTATCATCATCCAATGTGAGAATTGATGCCAATCGCATAAGGTTGTTGAGCAGAGTAAGTGACTTATCATGTACAAAGTATTTTATACACAATGAGTGGTTAATAAATGTGGCTCCTTTTTCCTGGACACTGCTAACTAACCACAGGTAAATGATGGGGAAATGAAAAGATTATTTTGTTCAAATGAACCGTACTCAATTTATTTTGAAAGCATTCTCAAAGAACTTTTTCTTTCATTTCCAGAGTGAATCTTCACAAACTTTGCCCGCTTCACCCCCGATTTACTCCAGCATGACAAGAAACTGAAATGGTAGCTATTTTTAAACACTTACTTAAAGATATAGAAAAGAAAGTCCATTTCTAATGATTTCATGCCTAATCCTATGCTTGATGGATAAAAAATGGGTCTCATTCTTTGATCATAATTGCTCCTAGAAGTCATTTAATTTTTAAAATATATATGTATTAATTACTATAACACATGTACCTAGCAACAAAGCAAACAGGACTTTAGGTGAAAAGCAAACCACCACACACACATACTTCTCTTCTCACCCTCAGCCCTCTGTCCCAAAGGTAAATCCTTTCAACTGCTTCTGTTTTTACTTTTGGTGACTTCCTAAGTCCAGATATTATTATTTTATCTATGTCTTGATTTACCCACTTTAGACAGTATCTAAAGAATACCTTATATGAGTGTTTACAATTCAGTTCACTTAGCTTTGCTTGTCTCTATATATCATTATTATTGTTGTTGTTGTTATTAGTAGTTCTATTAGTTACCTTAAATCTTTGAACAATTTATTTAAACTTCTATTTCTTATTCAATCAGCTCTTGGAGTATCTCTTGCAGCCTTATTTACACCTGATGTACTGTAAGCTCCAGGAAAGTAAGATGGTTTGTCTTTTTCCCTTTCTTGGTATCCCAAAAGCCTAGAACAACACCTGTGGCCAGTCGGATCTCAGGAAACATCTGCTGAGTGACTACATTACTGATATCAGAGTGTTAGCATCCTTACTCTGCCCTCTACCTGCCCTAGTCCTCCTCCTGTCAGCTACACATTTACCTTTTGAAAACATAAGGTTGTTAATATTTACATGCTGTCTTGTAATCATACGAAGCCTTCCACGCATTGTTTATAGGTGATGTAGGGCTAGGAGTCTTTGTTTTCCCCAAACATCATTCGGTTTTATAGAGGAGCCAGCTGGTGCCCTGCCTGTGTGTCGGGCTGGGAAAGAGAGACAGCGGTGACCACAGCAGTCATGACAGAGCTCAAGGGAATCCCCAGACTAACTCCACAGAAAATATTGACAGGAAACTTCTAATGGAATTTTATTGAAATCGAATCTTTTTCTAAGAAAGTTTGCACTGGGGAAACCAAAGAATGAGAGAGAAAGCACAGCTCCCTTGCCCTTGACTCTAAGGTCAGAGACATTCTGAGATTCTGCAGAGCAGATAAGCTTGAGGTCCTTGTAGCTCGTTATCATCTACAAAACTGTGACTTTCTTAGCTTGGCTCATTCACCAAGACATTGTTGTTCCTTTTCAATCTCTCAAAAAGTTTACTAAAATCGTGGATTTGTTGATTCATTCCTAATTTTAATTTGTATAATGTTATTAGTTTATTTCTCTTCATGCTTCTTTGTTTTTATTTTAGTAGATGTTAAAATGAAGCTTGTACCCTACTGGCCATTTTAAACTAGAAATAGAAGTAGTTCTCTAAATGCTTTAATTGGCATGTATGTGGCAGGAATTTGTGATACACACAATTTGTTCTGGACAACTTCGTTTTGCCTTTCTTGCTTAGAATCTGACTTTCCCAAGAAATATATTATATTCAAATGTTGTTGTTGATTATCTTAACTTTTCTTCATCATTTTAACTTAACCCCATGATTTATATTAATTCTGTGGTGCATTTTTAACACAATACATTCCTTTTCTTGCCAAAATTCAGTTAGAAATGAGAAAATACATTTTAAAAAGTAAAGTCCCTCTACCCTACAGACACACACACACACACACACACACACACACACACACACACACACACAGAGTATGGATGAAAGAGAGGCAGAGCAAATGTACTGACTCAATCAATGTGTTCTAAAAGGGATGACTCCAGAAAATTCTAGAAAAAATATCCAAAAGCTCCATCATACTTACCATCATACTTCTTCCTGAAGCAAAACAATTCTCTTACCAATACTCATTTTCTCATCTAATACATATTACTTTGGTGGGGTCTCATATTTATTAATTGTCCCAGGTCCTAACTCTTTCACCTATGTTAATTTTCTGATGGTTACAACAAACCTACAAAGTAGGTATTACAGTGGACTTTAGTCATTGAAAGACTTAATATTGGAGATTGGCGTTGTTTTCCAGCAACTTCAGGTATAGGACTTACAATTTTTTAAAGCATTTATTTGAAGCTGATGCCAAGTTGGAAGCTCAGGTAATGGAGAAATCTATGTATTTGTTTCTTGTTTTGTTTTGTTTTTTGAGACAGGGTCTCACTGTGTAGTTCAGGCTGCCCTTGAACTCATCATGTAGCCCAGGCTGGTCTCAAACTTGTCGCCATCCTCCTGCCGAGCCTCCCGAGTGATGAGATTACAGGCGCATACCACTGCACCTGGCTGGAGCAATCTATTTACTAACCAGTGAGCAAGATGAAATCTATTTCAAGTTAAGTTTTCTCTTCTCACCTTTCTCTCCTGTCCATTGTAGTGCTCCAGAAATGCTCCAGTAGAATCCCTGCATTTAAGGATTCCTGTGTTTCAAGATTGCCCCCTAAATACTTCAAGTGTCTATTATAATTAAGAGATAAAGCAACTTGACAACACTCACTGAGGGAAAAATGGCAAACTGGGATTCAAGATCACTTTCCCCATCCCCCAAATCTGTGTGTCTTAGCTCACCCATGAGCTTCCTCTAAACCTGGAGACAAAACTGTCCTAAAAATTGTTTTCCCAAGAAACCTGAGGCCCCTTCAGGTCTGTGCATCTCTCTCTCAGCAGCAGACTGTGCTCAAGGATCTCTCCAAGGCCAGCCTGGCCACAGTGAGGCTTAGTTACAAAGCAACTCCTGATGACAAGCAGGACAAAGTAAGCAAACATAAATCACTCAATTCAACCAGTCAAAGGACTGACTGTAAAGACAGGTGAGGGTGTAGGACCTGGAGCGAATATAAATATTGTGAAAATTTGACAGGGAAACCAAAAGTGAGTTAGGAAACAGTGATCTAATTCTACTAAACTCAGAGTTCATGACGCAGGCAGGCCAGGGTGAATGTGAACTTCATAATAAGTTGGAGGAACTTTATACATCCTATTGTCCTAGTTATACAGTGGAACTCAAAGTGCTCCAGTGGTTCTCAACAGTCGGTAAACCAGTCCCTTCGTGGATGGCCAATACTTGGTCCACAACCAAATCTACTTCTCACTCCAAAATATCACAACAGCATGTTTCTGTCAAAACTCTGTTTTGGTTAGGAGACTGTGTTAGTTAGGTTTTTCTGAGAACCAAGGGTCGTAAGAGAGCAGATTTAATAGGGGACATTTACAATATTCACCCAGAAGCCAACGCAGAAGGTGCCGAATGTCCATCTAGGCACTGGAGACCCAAAAGATCCAACTGAGGGCTGGGAGCCCACAGCACTGTCCCACGTACGTCCGTGTCTGCACATGATGGCTGGAGCCAGGATATGATGCTCGCAGCAGAGATGACAACCAGAGCTCCTCCGAAGCAACAGCAGCCATCCTCGACGACAGCAAGGCCCCGAGCTCCTTCCTCGACGAGGACAGCCGAGCACCCTCCGGAAGAACCAGCCGCAGCAGAGCTTCTCCTGGGAAACAGCCCGCCAACGAGGTA
The DNA here is from genome assembly GCA_004026905.1 of Hystrix cristata. Taxonomy (NCBI): domain Eukaryota; kingdom Metazoa; phylum Chordata; class Mammalia; order Rodentia; family Hystricidae; genus Hystrix; species Hystrix cristata. The sequence continues at coordinate 34,352 of PVJO010000401.1, read as the reverse complement.
CGGCTCCCAGTCTGCCTAATGTTGCATCAGCAACAACCCTCAGGTGGATCTCGTACGCCCAGCATCACACCAACTCAGTCCGGCTGGGCGTTCTGGCGCAAGCTGACCACAGAGACCTTGGCTCATAATTTCTTTTATGAGATTCATAAGACCAATCCTTTCATAAACCACCAATCTATTAAAAAATCTTCATCTTCTGAATGAGACTTCAGCATATATTTATGAGCTTTTCCTACTTTGTGTTACATACTCTATGATTTGAATGCGGACTTACTTCTGTTCTTTTTTCCAAGAAAAACTTCAAAACACTTTAAAAAAAAAAACCCCAAAATCTATACCTGGACCCTCTGTAGTTTAGTTAGTCCTTGCTAAGAATCTTAATCATTGAGAAGACACCTAGGCCAGAGAATTAATGAGACGACATGTGACTGTTTCCTACTAAAGTTACGTTTAAAGTGTAATTGGAATCACACCCCATACTAGCTCATTGCATTTATATGATGCTTCAGAGATACAGAATATCCTCCTCACATCCATTATTTCACTTAGTTCTTTAAGAGTCTTGAAGACAGATGCTATTGTCTTATTTAACAGGCTGGTAACTTCCCTGAATGACACAGAGTAACGTGACCAAAGCCAACTCTGTGCATGTTTTCCTTCATAAAGGGCAAACCTGGGGCCCATACTAAGTGAGGTGCCGGAGTTATAACCGTGAACAAGGGTGTCTTTCTTCCTCCTGTGTTTGCAGTAGGTACATGCATCTCTCGGTTAAATGTCTAACTTGTTGGAACAAGGTAAAAATAAGTCTTTTTGCCAGCAGACAAGAAAACTCCACCCAGGCGTGATTCCAATTCGGTCTCTCTGACCAGCTTCAGCTTTGACCTGAGAAGATCATAAATCACAGTGAAAGGGCTGTTCAGTCATTGTGCCAGTTCTCTTTGCCAGATCCATATCGGTTGCCAACAAAGCTGAAAGGCAATCTGATCCGTCAGATTGTTGTTATGAAGGCAGCTAATCTCACATTCATTGTGCCAGGTTGCATGTCTACCCAAGCTCCTCTTAGGAAAAAGCAGTTGCAATTTCTAAGTTATTTAAGTTGTGCTAACTAAGAGGAAACCATGAAAAAGTTTACATACAAACACACATGGGTCACACATGAACGAAAAATTGTTCAGTTGGTGTACAAAATGGAATGTAGTAACATAAACTAGCATTTACTCTGAAGTCCCTAAATTCCTAATTTTGTCAAAAAGACAAATAGGTAAAACTCTCAAACTGTTGACCAAAGGCAAATATGTGGTGCGATTTGTGCGCTGTGTCATCCCAGCAGGTAGGTAAAATGTACCAAATGATCTTCACTGTGCAGGCTGTCTCTCCATCTGCCCGTCTCTCTTCACTGAGACATTCCCTCTGGTTTATTACCTTTCTGGTATATTGGGGTGCAGGCTTGGTGGCCTGTATTTTTCCTGTACCCAGGAGTTGGGCCTCCGACTCCTTTGAGATCTGGCAACTGGCAAGACTCACTTTGCATCTAGGAGTCATCAGAAACAGGCAGTCATGGTCCTAATTCTTGGAGCCTGGGAGGTGATCCGGACTGCTCAGGTGGGTTAATGTAACCACAGGAGTCTTTATTAGGGACAAAGGAAGTAGGAAGTAAGAGGAAAAGATATGACAAAGAAGTGGAGAGTCAGAGAGATTCGGAGGTGTTATGCTGCTGGCTTTGAAGGCAGAGGTAGAGCCCACGGTCTCTGTCAAGAAGAAGGGTGAGAAGGGAGAAAAGCTTCGGAAGGGAGCCCTGTCAACACAAACTCCTCAGCTTCAGAACTGGAAAGCTTAAATTTGTACTGTTTAGCCTCATCTGATAACTCGTTACAGAAACAACAGAAAGCTTTTAGTTTCCAGCACTTATAAGTCAGAAGATTCGACAATTTTTAAAAATCTAACTTTCTAGCTCTCTTGGAACATTGGGATATCTGCCCATGCGGGCCCACTTCCAAGGACAGAAATTGAGTGAATAGCAACTGCTTCTTTTAGGAGAACGAGGTCTACAGTTCCCCACCATTCCTACCTTCTCTGTGTCCTCCAGTGCTGAGAGCTAAGGGTCAGATGTGGATTATTATCAACTGGGCTGTGTGATTTACAGCTGACCGGCTTCACATAATGCACAGTCATCACTAGCAATCGCATCACTCTTCCCTGCCCTTTGACTGACTTGAACAATTGCCTAAATTGACAGCCATCTGAAGTTCCAAAAGCTGCCAATGGAAGAAGGGTACTGCTTTTCTCTCCACCTCTTGAAAAGCTCTGAACAATAATCATTCAGAATGAATCAAGAAGAAGAGGTAAGTGTATCCACAGGCAAGTGCGAAGAAAAGACAGAATCGTCCAGTGAGTATCACCATAAGGAGGCACCATATGTGCTTAGGTGCAGACAGTTATATTGACAGTATTATTTCATAGGTTATTTGCAGAAAATCACCCACACAAGTGAGGATTCTGCAGATTATGATCACTTAAAAGTCCTGAGTTTTGTTTTGTTATAAGTTGAGAAAGGAGGGTTCTAACCTAGATTTTAGCAAAATTTGGCCAGTACTAAATCTATATTGTTTTAGGAAAATCGGATTTAAATCCAGTGAATGTTAGCCAGGATATAGGTGTTTTTGTGTGAGAAGAAAAGGTTTGGCCACAGAACAGCTTTCTAAAGGTCTTGTAAATAAAAGTAGATAATGGTTATGCTCTTATAGGGTGCCCAAAGTACAGCATTTCTGCCATACAAGCCACTCAGCTGCCTGGCTATTAAAAAAATGTTTCCACTGTATAGAGAGAATCGTTTGCAAGGTCAAGGACACCAAAGCCAAGCTATAAATGTCTACAGTTACATAAAAGTCTTTTTAAGATCGTTGTGGTATTTCTTCCAACAGCACTAAATATTGAAAGACAGCACTAACGATTCTGAAATCATAATTATTTCCTCAGTTAAAAACACCTATTCAGTCTTCACTTGTTAACAGGCAACTTCATTAAGCTTTATTTTTATAAAACTTCTTGATGGAACAACTGTGCAACTGGCCAATCATGGTGGACAGGTCAGTTCTATTATTAGGTTTGTTTGGAAGAACAAGGGTGCCAGAATAGTGACAAAGATTTATTCTCCAAAATTGTCTCTCAATGTACGCTCTAGTCAAAGAAGTGCTTTCTCTGGGAAATGAAATGGATTTGGGAAATGATATTTTAAACTGCTTATATGTATATGAGTGTGTTTTTTCCAAGCATAAACTAAGTCACTCTCTTCTCTCTGTGGTACACAAGACTCCGAGGTGCACCACCTGAGGAAACCCACTGGGAACCTCCTTGTTTGGGGACATTAGTGTGCTAGGGCTGCTGTAACAAAGTACCACAACCTGAGTGGCTTACAAAACAAAAGTTTATTGTCTTCAGTTAATGGAGGTTAAAAGTCCAAGACTAAGATGCCAGCAGGTAGAGTTTTTTCTGAGGGCCGTGAAAAACAATCTATTGCATGCCTGGCTCTTTGTTTCTGTTGTTTTGCTGGCAACCTTGAGTATTCCTTGGCTTTGGTGGCACTACCTCCATCTCTGCTTTCACCTTCACGTGGTGGCCTCATGTATGTATGTATCTGTGCCTAAATCTCCCATTTTTATAAGGGTACCTGTAATAATACATTAGAAGCCCACCCTGCTTCAGTGTAACCATCTTAACTAATTACATCAGCAACAACTCTATTTCCAAATTAGGTCACATATGGGCTACACAGGGCTGGAACCTCAACACATGAATAGAAGGGGGCACAATTCAGGTCAAAGTAGGACCAAATGTAAACATGGCACTAATTGTACCAATCTATAAAATCAGACTATAAGAAAAAGTTGGAAGCCAATGTTTTCTCTTATATGTCCCCTTTATGCAATACATTTGCTGTCCTTTCCCTTTTTAGAATCTGGAGGAAGGACCATATTCATGAATGATACATCTTTATCAGCATAAAACCTACAGGAGATTTTGTTCAATTTTAGATCTTTTAATTGGGTTTGAACACAGACTAATTTCCATGATTTGGAAAGGCATAAATAAATATTATTTGGCTTTATTCTAAGAGCTAAAACAAAACAATGAGAACACTTCAGGTAAAATAGTAAATATTTCTTAAAATGGAGATAACTTGGTTCAGGGGAAGTGTCTCATACAGAGAATGCCTCCCTATCACCTTGTGACCTTGCCTTTGTTGGTTTTCCCTCCATCAAATGCTTTGAGTACCATGCTCAGCTCTCCATTTGTGATCCTCCTTCTGCTGAACTCCCACTCCTTGCCCTCTCAGAGGATCATACTTCTCTTTTCAGTCACTAAATATCAATTTTCCTCCAATTTATACTTCAACCCGGCCCTTTTTTGTTCTCTGTTGTAGTGGCAGCTGCTGCTAAGTTGCTAATTCAACCCTCAACTTCTCTACTGGCTGTAACTCATGCTTTGAGTTATTTGCACCTGAAACTCAATAAAACTGAAACCGCAAACATATCATCCTCCCAGAGCCATTTTCCTTTTATAACATTGTTTTGTCTGTTATTTTCTATTACTTACTATTTTTCTATTACTGTCTATTATTTCCAAAATTTCAGCTGAAAAATACAATTTGTTTTCTCATTCTCTATGAATGTTAAGCTAAGACATAAATTTTAAACTGGTTTTTGTGATCTCAAGAGCGTGGATATTCTCTTTCAACTTTCCTGTATGGTGGAGGTATCCTGTTCTTTGACCAAACTAGATAGCTTGTTTTCCCACTACCCCTAAGGGATTTGACAGAAATGAACTCTTCCGAATCGTGTATTCTCTAAGAACAAAGACTTATTTATCCCACCTGTCCCATGAAGTCATTTTCCGATAACCCAACAGGATCCATGATGATTAACATTTTACTTCCTCCTTTGTTATTCCATGTAACAAGCCGTAGTACAGTTATGGGTTCATGGTATGTGCTCAACAAATGTCTTGACTTTCCTAAGAAGGCTTGGAGTTATTGGTAGGCTTGTCTTGTCTACCAGACTGTGAGCTCCTAAAAAGTGTTTCATTAATTTCTATATGCCCCTCCAATGGTATGTTCTGGGCCTTGAGTAGACAACTAAACAGACTATTAATTTAAACTAGAATTGGTATTGGAAAACCCACATGATACACCAAGATATTTATAAACAGCGAATGTACGAGCAGAGGGCTGGAATGATTATTTGATCTTAAATCCTGCCTTGTTAAATTTACACTCATCTCTAGAATTTGCAGCCTTATCTTAGAAACATCATAACAACCCTTACAAATGTTCCTTCGCTGGGGACTTGGAGGAGAGGGATGGAAAACAGGAAAAGGAAACTTCATGCCTTCACAAGTTCTGCCAAAAACGAAAGGGAAGAAACAATCCCAAATATTAAGCTCAAGAATATCCTTTTAGACAAAATATGCATATGTAGCGCTTTCTATTGCTCATTAATACAAGATTTCTTCCAAGAGACAAAGGCTTATTTCATCCTCTAACCTCTTAAATTGTACAGTCAGTAAAAATAATCAGTCTTCTTGGGCTTCCTCACATCATTTTAGTTATTTTCTCTTTATCTTGGAAGCGGAGAGGAATGGGAGACTGTTTTCTTCTCCAATACGGTATCTTCATTTCCCCTCAACTAGTGGGGTGCATATTCAGTGATAATGATGCTACAATTTCAAAAATGCAGAAAAACTCTGTCACAGTTTTCGAAGTATCTTACTTAAACAAGCACAGTTTTAAAATATGAGTTTATAGCCACAGAAAATATTCACTTCTTGTAATGTAGGAAGAACAGAGATCCCTTCCCCAGCAAGCTACTTTAGCTCTTGACTGCAAAATCTAATAGACATTATGTTCTTTTAAAGTATAGATTACTGAGATATGTTGTATTTAACTACCCTCCATTCTATTGCATGAAATAAAGCCACATTTAGATTAAAGAACTTGTCTGGCTCTTGGAGGCGATCCGAACAGTCAGACTCGTTGCGGTGTTTACGGAAGAGCAGTCCAACTCAAGGCAGCTCTGGGTGCTCACAGGAGCACGGTGTCTCCTGCACAGGTTATCAAAGGTGTTAAGCCTCTTTTAGCCTCAACTTCTCATCTGTGAACTAAAGATGGTAGTGTTTCCTTCCTTGCACACTGACTGTGAGCATCAAATAAGACTTTTCATAAACTTCCCACTTGGGAGGCACCACTCACACTACTTATTATTCGCAGCAGCCAATTACTCTGTCGAAATGAGCTAAGTAATAACTGTGCTTTTTTTGCACTAAAATGTTTGAATATCTATGGCTTCTCAAAAACAATTTTATTGAGATATAACTCATACACCATAGCTTTCAGCCATTTAGGGTATACAATTTGATGAATTTTAGCATAGAATTTTTTCTATAGTCCCAATATGTTGAATAATAGAAGACCGTGTTGTCACCAGACCTCCTGATCTTTTTGCAGTTTAATACACGTGTAAAATTAACATGAGGACAACACTAGTGAGCTTTGTCTTCCTGGCTATCTCATGAGAAGTCAAAGACCAACCAGAGCAGTAGGCAGAGAAAAGGCAATGGCCTAAGTATTATTTTTTCAACAGCAAAATTGTAAGTTGATTAGTCTTCCCTAATAATATGGAATAAGTTCCCTTACTTAAATGCACATAATATTTTTAGAGGCTTTAGGGGAGGAGTGGGTGCGACTCTATACAACTAGCTAGCATAAAAAGTAGTAATAAAAAGTTATAGTGATCATGAATCTCTTTAAAATGTATACAATGTACCAATACATGTTCTTGGTAAAAATAAAAATTAAAAATTTCAAAAAAATTCTGAGATATTAAGGGAAACTGGATAAGAAGCATCTTGAGACACATTTTACGAGAAGAGAGAAGCATATTGATGTGTATTTCATCTCTGGCTAAGGGCAGACTGACTAAACCAGCTATTTGTGACTCCACCTCTGAGGGACAGGGCTCTGTTTAGTGTTAGCAAGCACAGGGCACAGAATGTGGGCACTTGGGCAGGAAATTAAACCCCAGCAATGGGATTCCAAGGCCACAGTCCTGACGCTGAGGTTGGGTGGGTTGAAAAAAACATCAAATGGCAAACTGGAACTACTTCACACACTTGACCAGGTCCTGCTTAATTCAAAACACCCACAACTACATCTATCCCTATTCAACTTCTTCAGCTCACATCCACTAAAATAAAAACATACTGGGCATTAGATTTTTCTTAAGTCAGTAGGTTCATAACAAACTAAAAACACGTATTATAAATAGTCAGCAGAAGTTTCTCTGGACGATTCCAGGCAACAGCTGCATAAATATTTCAACACTGGCCACCTGCCCCACTCAATTTTTTGCAGGAGAGACCCCTTGTATGTCATGTGGATTGATTAAAAACATTATTTCTAAAACTGTGGGTGTTCCAAGTATAACTACAACTACCAGCAGCTAAAGAGACACAACCAAACTAGTTTTGTTCTCTCTTACTCTGTTCTTCCTTGTAGATTTAGCTCAGAGTATTCACTATACATTCCATACTCACTAGGATGGCTGTTACTAAAGAACACAAATAAGAAGTGTTGGCAAAGATATGAAAAGTTGGAACCCTTCTGCCTTGCTTTTAAGGATACAAAATGGGACTGCTGCTATAGAAAACAGTATGATGATTCCTCAAAAAAAAAAAAGCCATCACAAAATTTAGAAATGCCACTTCTGGGTATATATACACAGACTTAAACAGAAGAGTTAGTAATTTTATGTCACATATATTCTGCAACAAAGAAAATGTTTCTTAGGAGGAGAAAAAGAATAGTATCAAGAAATGAAGATCTATATGAATAAAACCATAACACTTTAAGCAACACAAGGACTTGAATAAATGGAAAAGCATACTATTAATGAAAAGCAAAGTTAAAATGCATGAGGGTAATTTTTCCTAATAGGATCTATTCTCTACAATGCCAACCAAAATTGCAATGAGTCTGATAGGAAATGACAAAAGGACAAGCAAAGGAAATATCCAGAGAAACAAAAATGTGTAAGAATAAGGAAATCTTGAAATGATAAGAAAACTTGTCCACACATATGACATAAAGCTAAGATTGCTAACGACCTGTGAATTTCTGGACTCTGGTGAGAGCAATAGAATGAAGTAGAATTAGTTCCACATGTGAATCTGGTACCCAATAAAACCTGCTATTTAGTGAGCTCTTATTGTGTGCAGTGTCTTCTAGAACCTCTACATCCACTCATGGATAAGTCCCGAGATAATTCCAGGAGATAGGAGCACTGCCCCCTTTGATATGTGGGAAAACAGGCTCATCCAGTTAGTAAGCAGTGGAGCCAAACATGGACCCAGGAAGCCAAGATCTGCTAGTCACCCTACAGCGTTTTAAATCAGCAAGGGTACACCAGTAACTAACAGAAACTTCACCCCACTTTATATATCACAGCTAATTCTACAGGGCATAAATAATATGAATAAAACCATAAAAGTGCCAGAGGAAAACGTGGCCTTTTAAAAAAATCAATGTGGAGATGTCGCATTACAGCCCACACCACAGTCAAAATCAAAATAGGGAAGATGGATAGGCCTGACTTATAAACATTTTGAAACCATAATTAAAATCAAATAAGCAAACAGGTAAGATAATAATCATGGTGCACATGACAGGAAGACATTAACATCTCCATTTTATACAAATCAACCAAATAAAATATGCTTGAGTGATTCATAAAAATAAAAAAAAAATAGGAAAACGTGTGAAAAGATGTTTACAGTTAATACCGGTTAAAGAAATTCAAGTTTAAATAAAATGTTTCATTTATCCCACCTCCAAAGATACAATACATTGATAAAATCCATTGTTGACAAAGATGTAGAAAGACATGGATTTGGATTGATACAGTATTTTTGGAGAGTAGTTTGGCATTTATGACTCAACACTTTAAATATCTATAATACAATCTAGCAATTCTTCCAAGGACTTGTCTGTGGAGATTGCTGCCCAACCTCCAAAGCTATATACATAATTATGTTGATCACATCATTACTTCAAACTGCAAAAAAAAAAAATTGAAGACAACAACCCTTGATAAAGGACTAACTAAATAAAGTCACAAAATATTATTGAATGTTATGTGGCCATGAAAAATTATAATTTTAAATTCATTGATTTGCAATGATCAAGGCTATATTGTTCAATGAGACATAATGAAGATATTAAATAGCATGTGGAGTACAGCCACATTTGTATAAACATGTGTCAATAAATAAATATACATGTATGCCTGTTATGGTTTGTGTCTAGATGTCCCCCCAAAGCCTCACGTGGTAAGAGATAGCTGGATCTAGAGTGTGTGATTACTAAATTAATCCACTGATCGGTTTGGCATGGTTCTGCTGGGATCAAGGATGTGATGCCAGAATTATGAGTATTAGGATTAAGGGTGGGAGTACTGCCCACCCTAAAGACAGGTAGCCTGGATAAAATATAAAATACAGGAAGAAGCTGGTTAGCTGCTTGCTTGCACTCCTTGCTTACTTGGCTGTGTTCTGCCTGTCTGCCATGCCACCCTGCCTCGGACCCAGCTGACTGCGGACTGAAACTTCTACAAACTGTAAGCCAAATAAACCTTTCTTCCCCTAATTTTTAGTGTTGGGTATTTTGTCCCAGCAATGAGAGAAAAGTAACTAACACAATGCCTGAAAGAGTATTCACCATCGTTGTAAAAAGAGATTTGGGGTAAATTTTACTAGCATTTGTATTTTTGTGTATTATTTGGAAATTTTACATGAGCAAATAAATAAATGTAAAGAGACAAAACAGATGATACAACTAAGGCAGTGTCTTTTCCAGGAAGTTTTCCCTAATGCCAGGTTGTCTAAATGTTGACCTCTGACATCCCGTAGCATCCAATCCCCATCTCCACCAGCACAGCAAATCCACCTTACAATGTCAAGAAATATATCGGTATGTGTTGCCCTTTCCCACTTTATATCAATTAATATTCCTGATATTCTACTTGTTTTTCCTGTTCCATTCTCAATGACTGGCATATATTGGGCACCCAACGCCTCAGACTATTTGAAATCCAATCTTCTCAAGGATGAGATATTGTAGAGGACAGTACATGCGAGCTATGTAAGATTAAGATATATTTTTTTCCTGTGGTTTTAAAAATTGTGCAGAAATGCAAAGTAATGACCTTTTTATAAGTCTGCCTACCTCCAAGCAAGATCCAGGGTCTCAATAAATTAACATCCATCAGAGTCCTTCCTGCAAGTTGTGCTATTTAAATCTAGTATTAACAAGGACACTGATTTGTTACTGAGAACACGTGTCCTTTTCTGGAACTCTCACTTCCTACATCTGCAGACTAGAAATAAGAATAATTTACCTAGCAATAAGCTTCTACTTCCAATGATTTCGTGATGAGGACTAGCAAAAAAAAAAAAAAAAGCATTTGCTTAGACTCTCCTTAGGTATGCGACAGCTCCAAATTTTCCAGTGAACTCCGTATTTTCACATTGAAAAACAATGTCTTGGACTAAGATGTATTCAGAATGTTTTGCAACAAGCTCCTCTTATCAGTTCATTAACTTCATCAGCTGATATTTTCCTTTAGCCAGATCACAAATTGTATTCTGGAGTGAACGTTTTCAAACTATAGTAACAGATTAGAATGGTGGGTCCAAACAGTCAGTAATTTGTAACTATTAGTAGATATTTACATGAAATGTAAAATAAATAGAAAGAGAACGGATAACACATCAAGTACTCCAGGGTAACAAGGAACCCTCTGAGAGAAATTATTTAAAACCGGAAAGACTTACATTCTGTATCCAAACTTTTAATGTATTCATAAGCATCTTAGGGGACAGTCCTGGTTCTATGGTGTTGACAATACTATCACTACTTTTAAAAGCTCGAGCAGGATAAAATGGCACTAAATGAAGTTGCAGTTGTCTTTATCCCTCCTTGAGCCAAATGGAGATAATCACTTAGCAATATTTTTGTAGCTGAGAGTTGCTTCATTTTGAGCAGATGGATGTGATTTTCTCACACTCCTCCGCCAATTAAAGTGTCAGCTTTTAATGATCACGTGAAAACCAACTCTTCCTCTAAAATGTTCACACTGACAAGTCAGCTCATGTCTTTCTGAGTTTATTTAGTTAATCTTTTGCCAATAAAGCTTCAAATTTCTATAACATGTTACATTAAACATAGGTCACCATTTTGAACTTAATCTATTGCATAAAACTGTTTCTAAGACCTGCGTGCATTGCTAGGCATTTATTTGCCTGAAAAAAAGAGTCAGGGGGTCTAAGGTTCTAAGAAATGCAACAGACTGAAGAATGTGAATGAAATACTGCCAGGAAAGAGAGAAAACAGGATGATTAGATTTGAGAAGAGTGAAAAAGAAGTACCAAAGGCAAACAATCTACAAGTCATAGTCAACACATTTGTGCATGATGAAAATAGTATAAAATAACTTCTGGCATAATATTTAGGGTTTACTTTAATTAACTTTCATGTAATTCTAAGATTATACAATCTTTTCCTTCCCTCTTCAGGCGAACACACTTTTCCACTTTTTCAAAAGAAAGCCATCTGTTACATATTTAGTCCAATTCAATGACTGTTAACACATCCATCACATTAATGGACTTTCAAAAAATCTCCTCCTACTTTCTTAAACCGGTACTATTCTAAATAAACAATAGAAGTTGTTCTCTCAATAGGCTTATTAATGACTGTATTTAGGAATGAGCTTGCTAATAAATACACAGAAAAAAGACATAGGTACGAATTTAAATCTGCTAGAGTGGCTGGTGGTCAACCATCTATGTCTAATCCTACTACTACTACTTCATGATACAGAAACCTAAAACAACTTCGCAATGCCCCACTAGAACAGATAAGTACTTCACCTCAATTACTTCCTGCCTTCTCCCTAACCTTTTCCCTAGGTTTGCTTGATTACTCTACTTTTTAGTTTCTTTATTACCTTTTTAAATTTCAAATAATAGACCTAAATTGTCTTTATTGTAACATTAATTTTTAGGTACAGTCTCATTTTCCTTTCTATAAAATGAGGAAATAAGCACAGTACTGTGTCCTTCACTTCTTACTCTCAGGTTTTATCAACTTTGCCAGGACTTAAATTATGAGTATTTATAAGACTTTCAGCACACTCTGTCCCTGTTTAATAGTATCTTGGGTTTTTAAAAACTAAAGTTCTGGTTTTTTAAAAATAAAGTCTGGTTTTAAGTTGGGATATTTTGTAATCTTGTGTTATAAAAACCCATCCTTGTTTTTTTAGGTCTTTTATTAAGTTTGGTTTAGACCCCAGGTTTATTCTAGAAATTTTTAAAAAATAGCATATAGACCATTGTTATTATGTTGATACTATTATTTGCAAAATCAAGCACAGTCTGTCTGTCAGTATGGGGAACAGAATGGCACCAGAACTCCTGCCAATGCCAAAATGTGTGGATAATCAATTCCCTTATAGAAAGAGTGTAGTACTATATTTGCATATAACATACACATGTACATCCTCCTCCATACTTTAATCATCTCTAGGTTACTGACAGTACCTAATACAATCCAAATATTATATAATAGTTGTTATACTGTATTACTTAAGGAATAATGACAAGAAAAGAGTCCATGTCAAGTAGACACGTTTTTCCCCAAATATTTCAAAGCTACAAACTACAAAGGATCAACTTTATTATGTTTGGATCTCACGAAAAAGAAAGTACTACATAAAGGAAAACTTTGCCAAGCAAAGGAAATGATTAAAGAATCAAAATAAACATAATTCTCATTTCTTTCATGACAATTCCTTAGTGTTATGCACAGTTCACTTTCACATGTAGAACATGATTTTCTTGTATGTTTGTATTTTTCCTCAATGTTTGAGGTTGCTTTCCCCACCTCTAGTGCCATTAAAAGAAACCCATGAAAACTTTCATAAATCACTAGGGTGTTTCAGCTGCTCCTCTTCCTAGATCTCCCCCTATCTATTCCCCCTTCCTAGAGTCCCCCTCCTTGGGTTTTCCCCTCTTTTTGATTTCTCAGTGAGAAATCTGACATCTCACATTGCTCTTTAAAGTCACTTATATTTGTCTCATAGTTTATCTTTGTCTTTTTATTTTACCTCTAATTCCAGACTTTTATTGGCAGTCATGTTTTAATTTCCTCTTGTTATCTTTTGCATAAAACCTTTGTAAATACTAGTCTTTTATTCCTTCGATTCCTGGGGATAGTAACAAGATTTTTTTTTTTAACCAAGGATTGAATGCATGACCTTCACACTTAACTAATTTGCCAGCATTTTTTTGTTTTTTAACTTGAAACAGAGTCTCGTGAAATTGCCCAGGCTGGCCCCAAACTTGCAATATTTCTGCCTCATTGCTTCTCAGCATTTTAGCTAAGATCAAGTGTAATATTCCTGCCTCAGCTTCCAGAGTAGGTGGGATTACAGGTATTTATCATTGTGCCCAGCAGTAATTAAAACTTTTAAAAATCCATATTTTCTTTGACCCATAATTTCCTTTATCCATCTTTTTAATTTCATTGGTATATGTTCACAATACATATTTACATTCATGGAGGGAAATTGGTACCTATTATGTGTCATATCGTGATCATTTTGATCCTTTCCCGCCCCCTTACCCTTCCCTTTCTTTCTTCCCCTAATTCCTTTCCCCATCTCCAGAAAGTCTCTCTGTTTCCTACCATCTCACCTTTATTTTATTCTTTAATTTATTTCTACTTTAGGTTTCTCATAAGAGAAATCATGTGATATTTAACTTTCAGTTTCTGACTTATTTCACTCTGACATTATGGTCTCAAGATGGATCCGTTTTCCTGCAAATGACATGAATTTGTTCTTCTTATGCCAGAATAAAACTCCATTGTGTATATAAACAACAGTTTATTTATCCACTCAGCTATTGACAGGCATCTAAGCTGTTTCTAGAACTTAGCTATAAATTTGAGTATACACACATCACTATAGTATGATAACTTCAACTCTTTTGAGAATATACCTAAGAGAGGTATAGTTGGGTCAAATGGAATTTCTAATTTTAGATTTCTGAGGAACTTCCATACTGATTTCCATAGTGGTTGTACTACTTTACATTCCTACTAACAATGTAGAAGGGTTCCTTTTGCCCCATATCCTCACCAGCATTTGTCGATAGCCATTCTGACTGGAGTAAGATGGAATTTCAGTGTTGTTTTAATTTGCATTTTCCTAACGGCTATACATGCTGAACACTTGTTCACATACTTATCAGCCATTAGTATTTCTTCTTTGGAGAAGTGTCTGTTCAATTTATTTGCCCATTTTTTTAATTTTGTCACTCATTTTGGGTTTTTTGTTTTTGTTTTTGTGTTTTTTTTCTTCTTTATATATTCTAGCAGAAGAGTAGCTGGCAAAATTTTCCCCAATTTTATAGGTTACTCTTCATTCTGTCAATTGTTTTCTTTGCTCTGTAGTAGTTTTAAAATTTGATTTAATCCTATTTTTTGATTTTGGTATTATTTCTTATCCTACTAGATTTTGTTCAGGAAGTCTTTGCCTGTGCCTATAGATTCAAGTGTTTCTCCCATGTTATTTTCCAGCAGTTTCAGTGTTTCTGTTTTTATGTCTAGGTCTTTGATTTATTTTGATTTGATTGTAGGGTGAGAGATATGGGTCTAGTTTCATTCTTCTGCACATGGATAATCAGTTTTCCCTACACCATTTGTTAAAGAGCCTATCTTTTCTCCAGCATATGTTTTTTTACCCCTTTGTCAAAGATCAGATGGCTGAAGATACATGGAATTGTCTCTGTGTCTTCTATCCTACTCTATCGGTCCACATGTCTGTATTCATCTTAGTCCTATTACCTGGTGCTGTTGGTTTCCCTAAATATCTGTCTGTACTTATGAAAAATGAGGTCGATAAACTCACATAGCTCATGTGAGTTTCTTCTGCTGTTGGTAAACTATTTTTTTTTTTGTATCACTCTGGGATGCTTTCTGTGCAAGTGGGCAAGTTATGTCAATGGGTAGGCTTGAGAGAGCAGGCAGAGAGTACAAAGGTAATCAGAGTTCTACTCCCAGTGTTGAACAGGAAAGCTTTGTTCTAGAGAACCAAGAAGTATTAGCTCCCTCCAGACTAACGATTCACTTTCTTTAGTAATGTGTTAGCAAATGTCACCATGTCAGTAGCATTAAGCATGGGTGGACAAGAGCAGCTGTTTTGGCTGTAACCTTTTCTCTACCTGTCAATGTAAACCACTCCAGGAAGACTGGCTTGCACTCTGGTTGCAGCCTGTTGCACTAGGGTTCATGTCAATATGCTGTCACCTGTTTTCAGACATGACACATTTGTGTAAGAAAAACTCATGCAGTGATAAATTATGGTGTAACAAAGAATATCCTCAGTTCTAACTCATAAATTTAGGAAACACTATTTATTGGAGCTATGTGTCCAATAATTGGCTGAGTCCCAATCCCTACGAGATAGATGTTAATATTACCGTTGGATAAATGAGGGATCACAAGTTCAGGAAAGTTAAATAATTTGCACAAAATCTTGTAATTGGTAAGGCCAAATTTGAACCCAGTTTTCTCTGCCACTCTTACACATTTCTCTGTACCATCTTATATAGGCATTAGGAAAGCCCCAAAGCATATTAAGTGTTGTACAAGGACCAACCAAGACATCTACAAAGGCGTGACAGCCCTGAACACTGGAAAATCTTTGACTCTGAGGAAGCACAATTAGAAATCCTCATGTTCAGTGGGTCAGTTTCACTGGGTAAGGTACAATACATTCACCATAAACAAATACACCCCTCCAGATTAGTAAAGATTTTCTAGCGCTTCCTATTCAAAAACTCATGCTGGGCTTGTATGGTATGGAGGGAAAAAGGCAGCTTTCGGAGGCAAACAGAGATGGTTTTAGAGTCTGCTCTGCCTCCTACTAGCTGTATAAGTGCATGATATTCTCAGACACCATCTCCCTTCTACAAAGCAGGGGTAATTATGTTCTTGAGTTATGGTGAGACATAAATGAGGAAAGTAGTAAACAAACAACTGATGTTTGAATATTCTTTCTGCCATAATAACATTTAGCTAAATACCTCAATTGACAAATAAGAAAACATGTATCTATTTAGGAAATACGGAACACTAAATAAAAAATTAAATTAGTCATTGGACAGTCATCTTTCTAGAATATACACATTAAGCTCAAATATTCTTTTAGGTATGAGTTTAAATATGATGTGTCCTGCTTATTAGAATAGTTTATTATAAGGGCTTTAATTCTTCAAAATATGGATTTCTCTTGAAGTACTACAGTTACTGTAAAACATCCACCCTTTTACATCATCAATCTGTAATTAGATTAACTTGTATGTCTCTATCACTGCACACATGAATTAAGGTCAAGCACCATTTAAGGCAAGTCTGAACATAACTATTTCAAGAGATTTGCAATGTACTTTTCTCCTGGTAAAAGGCAATAAGGAAAACATTCAAATAGAAAATATATACCAGCTCACACAGAGTCCAGGGCGAAGAATGCGGACAAAAGCACTTACCTGTACTTTGAGCTCCCATTTGTCCATACTTTAGATAAAATACTTGCTCCCATTTGGACCTAGAAAATGTAAACAGATCTCCATATAAGGAAAAAAACTCATTTAACTTTTAAAGCATGACAAACTCGTCAGTTCAGACTTGTGATAAAATGGTATGAGTGGTCACAAGGCCCTAACATTCCAACTCTACTCCTGAATTGCTATTTTGTAAAACAAAAATACTCCAATAGCAAAGATTATTCTGAAAGGTAGATCAAGAGGAAGAAAGCAGACATTATGAATGAAGGAACAATATTTAACTGAAGCCATCAAGAGTCTGAAGAAAGAATCATTTGGTGAAGAAAGGTAAACCTTAGTGTTTTTTTTTTTTCCTTCTTGGTCTTGGTCAAAAAAGAATCTTAGTCTAAATTCATTTCTACTTATAATAAATATATCTGACAATTTGTATGTCAACTACTTCCCTCTGTTACATAAATTTAAAGATTTTACTGACTATACCAACAGTCTTAATGCAATCATGACTTAAAGTTCCTTAAAATTTCAGAAAAAAAATATACATATATGTATGTCAGTCAGTCAGGCATGGGGGCACCTGTAATTCCAGCACTCAGGAGGCTGAGGCAGAAGGATCACCACAATTTTAAGGACAGCCTGGGCTATATAGTGAGTTCAAGGCCAGCCTGAACTACATAGCAAGATCCTGTCTCCAAAAAGAAAAGAAATATATGTATAAGTCGATCAATAAAAATATAATCTCCAGGGGACTCAGAGAGCAGGCTAGAAAGACAGGACTTCGACTCTTAACATTCCGTGTGCGCCTATCTTTAAAAACAGCAGAGTACTATCTTTATAATTCAGGCAAACTTTAAAAAGTTTCTTTAAAGAATCATCAATTCTATAGATCAGTGGTGTACACAATACCTAGAATAAAGGAACGATGCGGCGAAATTTTCACTGACATAAACATGGCATTTATAAGTGCACAGATTATTTGACCTAAAGTGATCTCTAGCATGAAAGTTGTCATCACAAATGTTTGCCCAGCTGTTCTCCTTTGCATTCTTGTGCATATGCCTTTTCTCTTCCTACATTTGCTAGCCATATCCAAACATCTTTTCCTTGTTACAAACCCTCCGGTTAGAGAAAATGTTAAAATAAATAAAAATACAGGCAGCCATGAGTGGCTCACATGTTGTTCACAGAGGTCCTGTATTTGTATTTTTAGCATTTTCAAATTAGTTTGCGGTATTCCAAATTGGAAATGTCCCACAAAATCCCAGATTCCCAGCTTCCTTCCTTTGAAAGATCAGAGCATATGCAAACGCAGGGCCCACTTTCACACATGGAAGGTGGATCCCACACAACTCCCCCCAGCCTGGGCACCGGTGTCTAGGTCACCAGGACACTGACCACACCACACGACCCACCCTCCACAGGGCTTCCAATGCCCGGCACTATTTATGCTGTGTTTTTTAAAAATTTGTTTTTGCCTTATAATGAACAAGAGAGTAACTTCTTTCTTGTGCAAAGAGTATAGGACAATGAAAGGAATATCAAACAAGTCAGGTGCTGGGGTAGACAGGGTTGGGCATATCTCTTTAGAAATGACTATTATTTCCCCATGTTTAATATGCAAAGGGAGTCTATGTTGAAAGAACCCACTTAACTACAGTAAGAAACCTGCGTGGGAAAAAACATGAAAAGAATGTAATGAATAAGTGATGCTTTAGAAAATGTAATTATAGAGCTGGTGGCACACGGCTATGGTCCCAGCATTCAGGGCACTGAGGCAGGAGCATTGCAGAAAGCTCAAGGCCAGCCTGGGTTGCATAGTGAGGTCAAGGCCAGCTTGAACTGCATAGTGAGACCCTGTGTCAAAAAAAAAAAAAGAAAAAGAAAAAAGTAATTACATGCTAAATGGGAGGATTATTTCCCTATTTCTAATCCACTGCACTCATTTCTGTGGCCTAAGTGACCCAGCAGGTACCTGAGTTTGTCCAAGTCTCTGTTTAGCACACCCAGAGACACAGCCCCACCCAGTCACCTACCCCTGCCCTACTTCTAAGCCTTGGGGCAGTAAACAGCAAAGTCTGTCCAGACCAGCAGTGATTCTCCACTCCCCTCCCCTTCCTGCTCTGAGCCCTAGTCTGCCAAGATAAGGGCAGCCACTATAAAAATTCCTAGTAACTCGCCAGCTCTGCGCTCTTTCCCCTTACACAGGGCCTCTCCCTCTGGGGCCACAGTCTGGCCAAGTGCCCGTATTATTGGGACCGAGGCCTTGCCTTGTGAGGATGGTCCTGTTCATTTCACAAGGTCACAGACCTTTGGTTAGAGTTGCGAACACTTGAGGCCACTTGCACCCCCAGTCTGACCACTGTGTGAAGGAGCAGAGGACCTGTTCAAGATCACAGCCAAACCTAACAGAGGCAGCTACTGTGGTGCAAACACAACAAGATAGTCAGCAGCTACAGGACCATGCCAAAGTTCCCAAGCTGTCAATTTTAGAGGAAGGGAGAGGGTAACCCTGATCAGCAGTAACTGAGTCAAATCTGCACGCCCGTAGATCAAGTCTTCAATATACATTTGCTGAATACAGAATGCAGTGCACCTCTCTCTGGAGTATCAAACTCCCTGTAATCCCCAAGGTTCAAGCTCTAGTTCACTGCTACCTTGACTTATACTTAGTAAAGTGCTTCCACGTGATCATACTCATTTGACTCAAACAGGGAAGTTGTAAAGTATGTGGGTTTTTTTTTTTTATAGCTCCTCTCTAATTTATAGGACAGAAAATAGAATTCAGAGCTTTGTGTAACTTATAGAGGGTCAAAGAATGAGTCCTGGGGCCCAGGTTGACTGCACTTTTATCCAGGCCACTGTCATTGCAGATTTTGAAACTGTAGCCCTTTATAAAGTAAAACACATGATCTAAAACAGATGTTCTGTAACAAAAGCAAATTAAATTAACTGAAGAATACAATTCAGTAAAAAGAAACTAAGATTTTAAAAATATTTTTATATAGAAATATTTTACAAAGATTTTACAACATAGCAAATCATTACATCATACTGTAGAAAGACGAAGAAAAAGAACAAACTTCAAGGATAAAGAAAGTGCACAGAGCAACGTATTGCAGTCTCCATGAAAGTGCATGAACGGTTAAGGCAAGGTACCTTGGTGGTACTGGCATGTTATGAACGGACTTGTAAAACAGTTTTTTAAAATATGTACAAACATTTTTTGGCTGTTCTTTTCAAAGAGAGTTAAAAGGAAAACTTCTTGGCAATTCTTGCTCTAAAACAGTTTAAAGATAACTCCTGGGCAACAGTAAAAGTGAGAGTTCTTCCCGAGTATGTTAAAAGTAACTCAAATGATTTCCAAAACAAAACCTCCAAGAGTGGGCTGCCTTTCGGTATGTAACGTGCCAGGCCGACGGCTCACTCTCTCATAGTCTGAGATACTACGAATGATAGCGGCACAGGTTAAACTAAGATCTCACTCGTGTGTAGCTTTCAGCTTCTAGCTTCTATGGCCAAACTACTGACACATTTAAACTCCTTACGCATTCACTGCTCTATAAGTCTACTTTACAGCTTTGCTTCTACTGGTAGCTTATATGACAGCCATTTTATGAAGAGCTACATACACTTAATACAGTATTTTGCCTATTTGATAATAAAAATACAAAAGTGCTCTCTAAAGTTAAACCATAAACGTTATTAGAGAATTCTAGCTAAGCATTTCATTTTTCCATCCATCAATCCCTTAAAATGAATAGGATCAATAAGGATAATACTGGTTATCAAACAGTAATCTGCATACTTGGAGAACTTGTTTTTGTAATATAACTGGTAGTTAAGATATAAAACAAGTAAATTTGCCAGGGGTGAACAAACATGAGTTTTAGGGGAAACTGACTTACCTGAATTCTAGTACAGATAATAAATATCTGCCAAAGAATAACTTAATTTGCATGTTTACTCTCCAATGTAAAATTTCATCTACCAAGAACAGGAAAATTCTCTCTAATCATTATAGTCCCCCTATACTTAACATTTTCTGATTTTTTCCATAACTAAATGTAAGGGAAATTAACCAGCTCACATTTGCTGGTTTAGCTTTCCTAAGTAGCTCTTAGCCCTCAAGGCATAGCTGTGATAAAACCAGACAGAAACACCCAGGTGTTTATTGGAATTCTGAAGTACAAAATAAGCACATGTGCTCGATACAACCTAGTAACAGGGACAGCAACAATTAAACGGTCTTACACGACGGATGTATTGGCTTGATTTTCATCTGAAACTTCTTTTTCCTGAGAACCGCAAACAAAGAGCTGGTTGCCCAGAGTTTTGTGGGCAAATCGGAAATACATAATGTGGCCCATCGCCACAAAGGAGACTGAAATCAATACGAGCAAGCCAAAAGCTTCAGGATTGGGAGCCAGGATGACCATGATGAAGTGCAGGAGGTCGAGAAGATAGTTCATGGAGTTCTGCACACCGTTTATAATGCCTCTTTCAGATTCAATGACATTCTCTTGCAGCAACTGTGTCACGGTTAAATCAAAGGCCCAAAGACCTACATGACAAAACATATTTTTTAAAGACTGAATTTAATTTATAGCCATATATTTCAGGTTTATAGATAAAATCTGTTGACATATACAAAATACACATTTCAGCCCTATAGCCTTTTAATTACCTTATAGATACAGTGTTAATCATAGCTTTGCCTTAAAGAATTTCTTTTCATTAATAGTGGGTTATTCATGGCCTCAAGAAATGAATTTTTATAGGTACAGACTGACATAAATCTAATCTATAGGCTTCTTAGTTCTGTATTTCTGATTACTCATACTACAAAAGCAAAACTCTGAAATCAGGGATAAAAATCCCATAAATACTGATACTTTTGAAGTTTAAAATGACCTAATACATTGGTGTGGTTAAAGAGTAAGGAAACTTTAAACCATTGTTACATTTACTGCTTGGGTTCTACAGCCCTTACAATAAATCTGTCTTGCTCGAATATTAATGTCTTTGATAAATGAATGAACTGCTTTTTATCACAAAATAAAAAAGGTTTACATTTTAAGACTGCATTCAGTCAGATATTCATCAGTACTCTATTAATGATTACATAAATTTTGCTTTTAAGAGGTCTTTACATTTCTGCCAGAGCTATAAAACCCATTTGTGTGGGAAAGTATATAATGAGTATACATCAGCTAGACAGGACTTTCGAAGGATTTTTTTAAATAACAGACATACAAAGAGGTGTAATAGATATTATATAAAAGGAGGATGGTGTGCAGAGGAGAGGAGTACTAGAAAGAAAGAAGGGGAAAAGCAGAAAGACAACAGGGGAAAGAGAGGGGAAAGGGAAAATATGGAAAATGATGAATGAACCTGCTGTAAATAGGGATGGAGGGAGGAGAGGGGAGGGGCGGGGGGGGAACCAAGATGCACCATGTATAGGTACAGAATAAATGTAATGAATGTGACCAATGTATGTAGAATGTACCAATACATGTTCTTGGTTTAAAATAAAAAAAATAAAATAAAAAAAAATTAAATAACAGACATGTCTTTCAAAAAAACAAAGCAAAACACTATCTTCTTCATGTCATTTCATACAAGTATCTATATATATTTTTGTATATAGACTTATAGCAATACAAAACCTCTAAACTATTAGATGGCAGTATAATTATTATTGCTAATATCTTTTAAAAATGAAATTACATTTTGTAAAGTAACAGTTAAGGGCTAGAAGTGTAGCTCAGTGGTAGACTGCTTACCTAACATCTATACAGGCTTGCCACATATATTGTACTGGATTTCCCAGCACCACATATATTAAAAATCTCGTTTAAAAACTGGATTCTACATATAAATAGTGAATTTTGCTTAAATTAAGGTCCAAGAAATATTTAAGAACATCTATTGATGAACTCTCTGTACTGACTTTCCGAAGAGATGCTTTAATTCATCAACATAAAAAAAGTCACTTCTTACCGATTCTAGCAGCAATGACGCCTGCAAAGAGCAGACTGACGGAGATTATGGGCACTGGCTTAGTACTCATCTCCAGGACAGTATTATCAGGCTTAGACCAGTTGGACATGTGTGTTTCAGTGGTAAAGATGATTTCGGGTATTTTGGTGGTTGTGGACACTGGTTCTTCTTGGATGAACCTAGAATGAATATCTTCAAAAGGAGAAACAGACAAGTCCAAGGGGCTTCCGGGCATGAAGACAGAGATCACACACAGGATCAAACAGGAGAGCTGGGCCCATCCTGAGATCAGCCCGGTCCGAACCAGTCCACACTTGCGTCGCAGCCAGGTGAAAGCCACAGTTCCCATTATTCCAGTTATAGCAGATGCGCCCATCAAGACACTGAGGATGGAACCGCTCAGCCCCTGAGTGTAGGCATACCCTGTGGTGATGCAGTCAAAGCCCAGGACAGTCATGTAAAGGAAAGCAAGACCCATGCCGGCCAGAAACACCGGCTGGTTGTAGTAGGAGATCCATCCATCGCGGAAGGTACGGAAGGGCTCTGTGATCTGGGAGGCACAGGTGGGCTCTTGCTCGCGTTCAAGTTCATGGATGTTGGGGTCTTTCTCACCCATTAGACGAGTTCCCTCCAGGGGTTTTGGCTCAGTATCTATTAATAAAAAATATCATTTTTTTAGGGGAAAATACAGGGAGAAAAAACATTTTACCATGTTTTCATCTCCTATTGCCCTCCTCTATGGGTACCCTCGGTTACTACATTACTGAATTCTCTTAAGAATTCCAGTCACAGAGTAATTTCCAAGTACCATTTTTGTTAAACAAGATAATATTGATCTCTTTTTTCTCTTAGAAGTTAAACTCCCACCAAAGTAAATGGCAGGCAAATGTATCACATAAAATATAAAATTGTCTGGGAAAATGAAGAATCTGATTAAGATCTGCTAAGATGCCATTTACCAGAAGCCAAACTTCCTCCTCTCTCGGGAAATGCTCTTCCTAATGTTTCTACTCCCTTCTACCATCCTACAAGCAGTAGGAGCCATGTTTACTTCCTTCTTTGGACTCTCCAAAGAATTCTCTTGTTCTAGTTTTCTCCCACTATCTTCCCATTTTTATGACTCATCCTGCCCTTCCGAAGCTCAGCTAATTGCCTCTCTGTGCCTACTTCTCACATCAAGAAAAGGGGTCAGGGATTCCATTCCAAGCCCTTTGGAGCCAACCCGGAACTGTTCCCCAGAACCTCAAAAGTCTGGTTTTGCCTCATCTATCGAAATGTTGCATGTAACCTCACCCAGGTCTCCACTGAAAATAAAACCTTATACAAATCCAATGAAGTTTTGATCTTCCCCAACACTTAAAGTCTGAACCGGAAGGCCTGGTCACTGTGTTCGATTTACCTTTGTGTAAATTCAGCTGTTTCAGTTCGGCTTCCTCTCCTTTAGGAGCAGCTTTCACAGCCAGGGCAGGGGTTTTCTGGTAGACTTTCCAGAGCAGGAAGTACTCCACACACATAGACACCAAATTCCATCCTGAGATGAAGCCGCAGCCAATGACTGGGGACCCAAAGGTCATAATCTGACCCACAGCCATAGGGGCCAAGATGTTGGTTAGCTGGTCAATCCTTCGTATAGTAGCATTCATATCTACAGTGTTAGGTGGAAGAGGTGGGTAAGAGTTCAAGCCCACCAAAGAGAGACTGCCATTTACATAATACTGAGTGATAAGCCAAGAACACAGACTGCTATAATGCAGGTTACTAAAAGCACTCCACGAGCAAAACATTTGCTAGAAAAAATTTTATTTTTTGAGGAAAGTCACACAAAATTCTCACCAAAGTTGTGTTTCCCCTAGAATTTTTGAAATAAGTCTAACATCAGCTTTTTAAATGAACACAAGAGTGACTCTATTCATTTTTATCAATATTTATTAAATGTATATTATAAGTTAGACACCATTCTCAACACTATAACCTGCTAATGGGAGAACTTTGATATATGTCACCCTTCACGTGGAAGGCAAAGGCAGCTGTCATTGATCTGCGCGTGGCTCTCTCTACAGTCATCACTAACCCCCATCTGGCCCCTACTAACGAGTTTCCACAGCACATGCCAACAGAGAAGGGTGGGATACATCGAAATAGAACAGTAATTTGAATAAAAAAGTAAACAAAAAAGAAGACTCCCCAGAACAACAACAAAAATTATTTTAAAATTATTTATCATTCTTTTACTATCTCAGTTTTCAAGTACTCATGGAGCTTCCCAATGTCACCAATTTCTATCTTTTATATGCAGTTACGAAGTTAGAATGTTTAGGTATCAGTACAAATGTAGTGTCAGAAAGAGCTTTTATTTTTCTAAAGCAGAACAAATTAATTTTTCTAAACAAAAAGACCTAATCATTTTCCTGGTAACAGAATCTGTCCCCTGGCTTAGGGTGAAATTTAATAGTACAGCATGTGCTTAGCATGTACAAGGCACTGGGTTCAACAATCAGTGTGCACATGCATGTACATGCGCACACATGCACACACACACACAGGTGTACCTATGCATACACATACACAGAACCAGACTTCTAAATGTGTAACCTTTCTTTATAAATTTACATTTGTTCTTGTATAAACATAAAAGTGCACTCATTTGTTTATGATTTGACTCTTGGCTACAAAACATGACATATATAATGACTTTTATTTTTCAACGTATATTATGTCTCATAGAAGAAATTTTTTAAGGGATTTTCTGAGGAAATAGCAGCAAACATGTTTGTCTGCCTCAAACATGAAATCGATTTTAGTCAATAGAATTCAGACTGAAATTTATTGCAACACTTAATTGAAGCTAACAAGCAGAGTTTTCTTTAGATTGGTTGGCAAGAGAATCCTCCCAAGATATCAACACAGAGTGATCCACGAAGGAAACAGGGGAGGAAATAAAGCAATGGATAGAATAAAAGGTCTGGGAAAGGAATGAATTTCAAACAGGCTAGATAGACTACACGGTACAAATGAGTGTTTTAATAAAATACTAAATCGAATACCTGGAAAGCACCTAACTTATGTAACAGGTTAGTTAACATTCTCAGAGAATTCCAAACTAGATGTTAACAGCTGGATTTTGTCCTGAGAGTCTAACACTGCCAGGGAAAATTTCTCTTGCTCTTTACCCTCAGTAATGCAGCTTCCAATTTTAAAACTATCTCTGAAATCAAGAAATGCAGGGATAAGGAAATGGGATCAATCAGCATCCAGCTCATGAACATTTTTTTTTTTATTTTCACACCATTTCACCCCCATACACACACAGCCAGGGTACCCTGGTGAAGCCTTCGCCACCCAATGCTCTACGTGGGTTTCTAACTCACTGCTGGCAACTTCAAATCATCCTGCAAACATAAATTATTCCCAAGCAGGGTGGGTGCATCTGTTAGAGACACAGCCTCGCAGGGACCCACAAGAACCCGAGACTCTATTTTTTTTCCTTTCTCTCTTGTATTTTTCCTTTATCTGCCTTCTCTTTGTTCTCCTTTAACCACCTTACAGCAAAAGTGACAGCAAAATCCATAGTTAGACATTTGCTGACTCTCAGACTCAAAAAGTTTCTGTGTTGTTTTGCAACATAGTTTTTAATAAACACAAATGCTGAGGCTAAATTTTCAGGAAAGAAAACACATGTTTTTCTTCACCGGCCTCCTAATCTGCTGGATATGAAAGCATACCACTTACTAAAAGTTAACTTAGAGTGGACAAGAGGTCAACAGACAACTCACTTCCTTTCTTAAACTTAAGAAACTCCTGAACGTTAGAAAATAGACCTTGGCTTAATGTTCAACTCTGCGATAATTCATAATATAAACAAGGACAGCTGAGAAATGACCAGTCATATTTTTGTTGTTCTAGGACATCGGTTCATAGAAAGAAAAGATCTTTGAATTTTTTACTTATTTGTCTGTATGCAGTTGGACCAGTTAAAATTTTTGAGTAACTTTCTCTTTAACAAAGCTATTTTACAGAGTACAATGTAAGTAGATTCTTAAATAGACTTCAGAGACTCAAAATAAGAAAGTCAGATAAGAGAACAAATATTCAAAACCAATTTTTTCCAAAGTACATTCTAACAAATACAAATGTGATCTATTTTCAAAATGATTTATCCTTTTGTACCCTCTGAAGTTTAAAACATGGACATATTTTTATATGCTTAAAATAATATGTTAAAAAAAAGAAAGTAAACAAAGTCACTTCGGTCATCATGAATGGTTTTCTCACCCGTCAGGATGGTTGAGCAATGTGTTTTCGATACTGCTGACCTTACTGACCAGCAGAATCCACTCGGCCAATCTGAGCAGTGGGGAGGTGTACCCTTCCTCCTCTAACCTGGGTAGATATCAATCCAATTTGTGTCTGTGTGTCATATGGGGAGAAGGTAAAGAGGGAGGCTATCGGTGTGAGTCCACAGTAAGACTGATGTAATGGGACAAAGTTGCTTTGTAAGTATTCCTCACTCTCTCTTTAGCCACTTCCAATGATTTGTAAGCCTCTTAAAAACTGAATTCTGTCCTCTATTTTTAAGTATTTTATCAGCTATTATATTACATCCTACATCATGTAATGAAAGTTATAGATCATAACTTTAAACTAGGAGGAACTAACTACTAGTCTCTCCCACTGTTGTTTCCATTTGGTATGCAGAAAAATAACATACATAGTATGATCCTTAAGTTCGGTAAAAATATGCACGTAAAACAGTATGCCAGATTTTCACTGCTGTAAGTATTAAGCAAATATTTAGTAACAGTTAAAAGAATTTTTAAAAAGAAAAGGAAAAGTTTCAAAAGAGATGTTCTTGCACTCGCCAGGGATGCATAGAATAAAAGAACAGCTAACTAGCCTATAAATTAATATCATAACAGGTAAATCTTAGCACTAAGACTGACAATAAAGTAAAAAACTATGCTTTCAATTTATTGTTAAAATATATCCAAAACAAAAATAAAAAGATTTTTTAGCCCCATTTATTGCTACTGATTTAGAGTAAATCCTAACATTAATTTAGTTGAAAAAGAAAACCAAATTACCTGCTAATTTGCTTCTGTCCTCTCCTGCAACAACAACGATCCAGTCCCTCTGGATTGTGATCCCAGTAGCAGTACTGGCCAGATTTGCAATATTTGCAATAGTGATGATCAGGATGTAGCAGGAAGTCTGAAGAATTACAAAAAAATTGAGTTAAAATGTCAGTTTACCACAATATACATACTTTACTATGTAACTTAAAATGGTCTTTGGCGACAAAATAATAAATTTTTATTTTACTT
Source organism: Hystrix cristata (assembly GCA_004026905.1). Taxonomy (NCBI): domain Eukaryota; kingdom Metazoa; phylum Chordata; class Mammalia; order Rodentia; family Hystricidae; genus Hystrix; species Hystrix cristata. Next base: position 6,357 of record PVJO010000401.1, on the reverse strand, counting down.
CATATATACAAAATCATTTTACTTTGTAAACATGAAACCACTGACCAAGTTAAAGGGTGTACTATTATCCTAATCTGTGTCATCTGTAGTATATATAATGTAAAATTACAGTAATCATCTGAATATGTACGTGACACAGTTATCAGAAAATGGCAACATGGTGGTGTTTTCAACATTTTTTCTCAGGAATACCTCCACTGGAAAGATAATGAAGGGGAACTAAAAAGACCTGTATTTAAGTCAGAGTTCTGACCCTTTCTAGTTGCACAATAATGGACAATCAACAAACCTCATTTTGCTAGTTTTCTCACCAGCAAAATGAAGGGAATAGACTTAAAGATTTCATAATGTCCCACCTGGCTTTGAAACTCTATAATGTTAACCCGAATATATATAGGAAGATTCAACAGTGATATATATTCACTGTGTCACTCTCCTCTTTTCCACCACTCTCTTCTTTTGATTTGGGGAAACAGTTGATATTCCCAAAGAGAAATAACAATTATTATTGGAGGATTACAATTGTAACTGGTTAATATATAAACAGAGTTCATCAAAAAATGTATACATCAGGAAAAGAAAAACTTGTATAACTATTTTAATACTCAATTTATTGAGACATCATGAGATTAATACAAGTTACATCTGGCCTCTACAGAGGCACCCAAAGTGGTGGCCATTAGCTTCCAGACATTTATTAGTACAGCAAACTGCTAAAGTGTGTATACATTTTTTTGGTGGATTTTGTATATAGACATTTCTTCTATAGTGTGAATAACTTACAGAATAAAAGAAAATAAGCTGAAAAATAACAACCAAATTATATAAAACACTCTTAGAAATGTCATTAAAAAGCAATGGGCCAAAATTTAAACTCAAATAATACTTAATGAATATCTGCTATAGGAAAAACAGTAACAATCTATCAGGGATTATCGGGGATATTATAGTGGACACAGAAATCAATTATTAAAAGGTCACATAAAAGAGAAAGACACTCTATATATTTAAAGGTTTTTCACCTTTACCTCTACCAGATAGTCAATTTTCTGCTATGAAGTATCTCATTGAATAAATCTGAGTCATTTGTAGGAAAATGGATGTACTTTGAGAGACCATAATACTAAGTGAAATAAATCAGATACAAAAGGTTAAATATTGATGGTTTCTCTTATTTAAGAAACCTGAAGTATAAATAAAGAGAAAAATAAAAGATAAATAATAGGAAACAGAGAGACAGATCTTTTGCAGATGAGAAGAGGACCAAGAGATGGAGGGAGGGGCGAGGGAGAGGACAGGAAGATGAAGTCAAAAGAATTAAGATGCGTTACGTGCAGGTACCAATTCCCCATGAGGAATGAAATCGTTATGTACCGCAAACATGTACTAATACACATTTAAATAAAATAAAATTTAAAAGAATCGCATTAGGCACTTACAAGGACCCATCCATGGTACAGGGTCAGAAGCTCATTTTTATGTAAGAAAACCATCATCAGGATGATCCCACACAGGATGACTGAGACATTCTGTATGACCAGGGAAGTCTGGGCCACTGCACAGAGGAAGAAGCAAAGTTTTCACCACACTGACACGTCTCAGGCTGTTTTGATCCACACATCATCATTCTACTACTTTAACACATATGCACAATTACTACAAGAAAGAAAGGAAACCTTTCCAAAGTCAATTTTGCCTCAACTATTCCGTATAACCCAGCAGATCACAGCACACCAGGAAATCTGCAAAGGAAATGAAGTATTTATAATTTTTTTCTGCTAGTTGAAGTCTTTCATAATAACTACATTTTCATTTACTTTACTGTCTTCAAAGTATGCAGTCATAAACAGAACTGTTATACAGATAAGATCTATCGCTCAGCCCTTTGTTGCTTAAGCTAAAACAAGAACGTGTAGGGGGTTACTGACATGTTAAGGAGGAAGTTAAGGAATTCACAATCTCCTTGATGGCAGGCTTAATCTGATAAAATGGGATGGACAAATAGGAAAAACATGCAAAACTTTCCCAAGAATAAAGCAGTAGTGCATTCCTTTTCCTATCTTCATGGTATTTGTCTTTACTATGAAATTCCAAGCTACATCTTCCATCACAAAAAAATGCCAACTCTCTTCAAACGAGGCACTCGAAGTGCTAGAAGAAGGCCAGGTAAGGACACCTCAGAGTCTTTCCTCTGTCACTCATTAGGCAGATGATGATCCAGGAGCGCATACTTAATGTCTCACGCCTGTGTCTAGAAGGTAAAGATGGTAATGCCCCTCTTCTTTACTTTAAGGAGTCAGAATGGTGTTCAAATAAAAATATTCATGAAAACACTTTGACGTATGTAACGTATAATTACAGCTCTTATTATCCAGGATCATAAAGTTTATGCTGGCTTGGAAGGTCACGTGGAAGTCTCAGAACAAAACAAAATGCTCTCTGAAACTAATCTGAAATGACATCTCAACATACAACTCACTCATGCATATTGTACATGGATTAAATACCAACTGAATGAAGTCCTTAGCATTTATGACCTCACAGCCAGAAGAAAGGTCGTATATGGACAGATACTTCCAATTGTGTAGGTACAGAGTACTAACAAATTCTCAGGGAAGCACAGAGAAAGAAATGGTCAACTCAGCCTAGAGATGTCAGGAGGATTTTTCATGAAAGGTGACATATGGGTCGATCACAGAGGACAGGTGGGAGATAGGTGTGCTATCCCACCACATTCTCTTTCTTCCAGTTCTTTGCTCGACTTATGACTGCAGTGCTCCATAATTACAAGATTAAAGGGTTCTATGTATAATATTCTTATTTTCATATGTATAGTGATCTAAATAACAAGGATTTTTTTCCTAGGATACAGAACTGTTTTTCTATGTGTGTGCTAGTCTACCCATTCTCAAAACAGAAAAATGGTCATCTTGATCATTTTACTAGTATTACCAAATCCTATAATTTGATAATCCTGGTCCTCTATCCAGAAGCAGTCATCCTGAATTGAAAGAAATTAATGTATCTCAATCTTTTCCCAACAGCTAATACAGACATGGCCGAGAATTGACAACTGAACTAATTCAAGAAAATTTTACCCTGAATGATTACCCATATTGCTCTTATTTTCTAAATAACTGAATTGCTCACTTTCTCTGTTATGAAACAGAATGATTTAAATCTTAATGTTCTAGTCTATAATAAATGCTAGCATGTTATTTCTTCTTTTTCTCTAAAAATTTTATAATTTGGTTTTCTGTGGTCTGAGCTCAGCTATTCTCCCTTGAATATTTAAGTTTTCAGTTCCCTCATACATGCTATTATATGAAATACAGTAGCCCAGAGGACAGATGTTCAAGCTGTTCCAGAACACCACATTAAAGGAATCCCAGTGGAAGTCATGGTTGGAAAGGAAGCCAGAGTTAAGCAAACGTTTAATGTTTAACATGGTTCCCAGAAAAGTGGCTATAGCATTAATCATTAACATGTGAAATTTATAAACTGCCAAAGCCCCCACCCCAAAGTTTATTAGGTCAATATCCTGGCATCCCAATTTTGCACAAAAGGCCCAGGACCCTGAATCCAGAGAGGTACTGCCACCGAATCCCCTCCCTCAGGAGTGGCATGTAAATAGGGCTGTACAGTGACTGCTCTCTGTGTTTGTTGTTCCCTCTGATCCAGGGAGGGCTCAGGGGCTGGTCCCGTGAATACTGGGGCTCAGATATAGAAGGACACTCACCTTTAAGCCTGGCATTTTTATCCACCCAGTCGCCGATGATGGCTCCCAGGACCAGAACAGACCCCGCCACCACCAGCCCATACACTGCAGTCAACAGGAGACTGTTTCCATACAGCTCTACCAGAAACACGGACACTGCGAAGTGCCACATGCGATCTCCCTGGAATAAGGGAATACGTTTGATGAACATTTTTAGCTTGTAGTACACTATACATAGAAATTAATTTTCCTACCTAAGGGCACTTTCTAGCTACATCAGAAAACTTCCAAAGTCAGTAATTACGCTACGGCCTGAATACTAGTTAAAACTGTTCATCCCAACACAATGGAAAATATTCTTGCCTAATTACTATGAAAACTCAAAAAACATTATATTAATGAAACATATTCTTATTATTCTAGAAAAAATGGAGTTTCCAGACCTAAAATGGGCTTTTGAGACCAAACCAATTCTCTTGCGTGTCAAGGTTCTTCCCAGGCATGTTATTCATCATTTCGATGGGAAAGGTATAAGGTAGTTTGTAACTGGACCAGAACTCTTGTAGAGTTTATAAATATTGTATACCTTGAACATCTAGAAAAAGCCAGTTTCCAATTTTTAAATGATAGGAGTAGGCTATATGATCTCTAAACTTTCTTTTACCTCTAACATTCTAAAATACATGCTGTTTCACAAATAAAATTCAAAATCAAAAAACAGCAAAACCACCAGAAAGATGAAATAAAAAGGACAAATTCTGGCACTGTGTGGACAAAGATGTCCAAATAAACTTAAATGTATAAGTGGTTAATGTTTTAGTACAGATGAGTTTTGAATGGAGGAAAAAACTGTTTGTTCACCTAGGTCCAGAGTATACACAGAATTTTGGAATTCATAGCTACAAAATGTGGTATAAATTAAAGAGAAACTTTGAAATAAGTCATGTAAATTAATACGCAAGAAATCTATAACTGACTTTATTATGACATTTTAAGGATAACCCTGGCTTCTGGGGTTAACATGAAGAAGAACAACATTCCATCATAACCCATCCCTCAAAATCGCTGCAGGATACTCAATTCCCAGGCTGAGTTTCTTCCAGCTTTGACCTATGTGGAAGCACTTATACTCCTAGATCTTCCCAAAGTCTGTCAACCCAGTCAAGATAAATTTCATGTACTACAAGAAAATTATTATCCTGGTAGGTCAAATGATTTTAAAAAGTCAATAAAGTCAAGACAACCATCTTAAACACTCAAAACTTAAATTGATGCATGCTAGCAACCATTTACAATAAACTTTATGTAGACCAGTAATTCTAACTGGGGGTGATTTTATCCTCCAAAGATGATTTGCCAATATCTGGAGTTATTCTGGGTTGTCACAACTGCAGGGAAAAGAAGAGGAACTACCACAGGCATCTACAATCCAGAAGATGGCTGAAGAATCTTCTGGCTCAAAACATCACTACATCAGTGGTTGGTAAAGGAATATGAATATAATTTTGAGCCAAATTTAAAATTAATGTAAGATTAAGACCTTGAGGCATGAGGTAGAAATTATCACAATTCCCAAAGGTTTAAGTTTTATGAAGCAATATGTTCTATGCGCAAAAAGAAGCTCAAGAATGGAGTAGAGTCTAAGAAGACATTGGTCATGTGCCCACCCATTCCTTCCTTACCTCAAGCCTGCTCTGTCTTTCTGTGCTTTCATTTTCTGCCCTCCCATATGCTCTCACCTTACTTGAGGATTTGTTTACATCCCTGTCTACCCCCACTGGATGTGCAAATGGATGCCCATGGTCATTAATCCACTTAATAAACAGCTATGGGGAGACTACTCTGTACACAATGCTACTGTAAACATTAGAGCTGTAGCAGTGCAAAAAAAAATCACATTCCATAGTTTCACGCAGCTTGCATTCCAACGCTCACAGACGAAAGACAAATCTAGCACAGGTCAGGAGGTCTAAGAGCTATGGGGACAATCAACACAGGAGAGACTGGAACATAGCATTTTATATGTAGCAGTGACAGAGGCTTCTGTGAGCAGAAAGTGAGGCCCGGAAAAATGCAGGTATACTGGGGTATAACTGGAGACAGTCAGTGGGATGATGATATAAGACAGTAGTAACCAGGTCTTTTTCCTTGTCTTACACTGCTGTTTTTTTGTGTGTGAGCAGATACTGTTCTAAAAGTCCGTACTAAATTATATTATGAACTCCTTAACAAAAGGATCCACTTCTTACACTATTTAGTATTCTGACAGTACAGAATGAAATGTATTGACCTACTGACAGACAGAAATGAAGTCCAAAATCAAAAGCATCTGACCCCACACAAACCTAACCTGAGATAATCTTCTTCCCTAAGGCCCTATATTCAATGAGTAAGAAATCATGATTTGGCAGGGTTGGCAGGGGAATGGATAGAAACATATGCATAAGTTTTGTTGGAATAAAAATCAGTGTGCCACACAAGAGACAAAGCACAGTAAGTGTTATCACTTGGAGTTGACAGCGTTCCTCTCTTGCACTGCTGTGAGTGAGAGGTAAGAATCCACTAAACTTTACATGGCTGTGACTGCTCTTGGTTTTTTGTTTTTTGTTTTTTTTTTTTTTTTTGTGGTGCCGGGGATC